>CABFWB010009208.1:2467-14036 GCA_902151455.1 Timema bartmani
GGGGGGGGGGGAGGCTAAGGTCTATAGTCTAATAGACCTCAACGCTAGCTTTCTTCAATGTGCCCTTACTGAGAACTCTAAACAGTTTACTGCCTTTGTTACTCCTTGGGGTTGTTATGAGATTAATAGAGTTCCCCTGGGAATTAGGGGGGCGGCGCTTGGTCGGGTTCTTGACCACACTTTGTCGGGAAGTTCAAGTTCGTGTTCAACTATTTATACGACATTTGTATCTATAGTCAGTCCTTGTCAGAGCATAAAGAACACGTTAGGTTAGTCAGTCAACGCTTACGTGAGGCGGGACTCACCGTTAACCCTGACAAAGTAACCTGGGGTACGGACTTTATTAAGTACTTGGGGTACGTAATTTCACAAAGCAACATCCTTGTAAATCCGGAGAGCGTCCTACCCATTGTTGACTACCCTGTTCCGAAAAACCTGAAGCAGGTTCAACGTTTTGTGGGGATGTGCGCGTACTATGCAAGATTTATTCCGTCCTTTTCGGAGGTGGTTGCCCCCTTGAATGCCTTAAAGAGGAAAGATGTGCCATTTAATTGGTGAGGTGATCAGAGTAGGGCCTTTGTTCAACTCAAGAAAGCCCTTGTTTCTCCTAGAGTCCTCAAAATGCCCGATTTTTCTACTTCCTTTTGAACTGAAGGTCGATGCCTCTGCCTATGCTCTTGAAGCTGTTCTTTGCCAGCGTCACCCGGAAGGCCTTATGCCCATCGCTTTTGCTAGTAAGGCATTAACCGACCCCCAAAAGAGGTACAGTGCTTATGAAAAGGAATGCCTTGCCTGCTTATTCGGCATTGAGAGGTTTGCCAACTATTTGGAGCAGCGTGAGTTTGTACTGTATACTGAAAATAGAGCCTTGTCCTGGATGTTTAACCATCCAAAACAATTGGGGAAAATTGGTCGGTGGGTGCTTAAATTATCTCAGTTCAAGCTTAGGACGGAACATCTCAGGCAAATACAACGTTGTGGTGGATGTTCTGCCTCGCATTAACGAGGGATTGTTCCCTATCTTCTCTGCTCCCAAACCCCCTTCTGTGCACTATACCAGTACGATTCCGGAATCATTCGTCTCATTGGCTCAGCATCAACAGGATGACCCATATTGTAGAGATATTATTGATAATCTGGGTAATGGCGTTCCTGTAGAGGGCTTTACCTTTCATAGAGGGTTGTTGTGCGTTGCAGGGAAGAACGGCAAGGGCAGGAAAGTGTTTGTTCCCGTAAAATTGAGGAGCATAATCTTACAATATTTTCACGACTCTGTTTTTGGAGGCCATCTGGGCATTTTTAAAACCCATAGGAAGACTGGGCAAGAGTTTTATTGGCCCGATATATATCGTGATGTTAGAGAGTGGATTATGAAATGTGATTAGTGTCACGGGGCCAAACCCCCACGCAACACGCGTTATGGACTGCATTATGCAGATATCGCTCATAAGCCATAGGATACTGTGTTTGTTAATTTTGTCAGCCCCGTCACTCTCTCCACTATGGGAAATTCCTGTATGCTTAACCTAATTGATGGGTCCTCCAAATTTGTTGTCATTATCCCGCTTAGGAACATGAAGGGATCAACGACCGTGAAGGCTCTTTCTGAAAGGATCTGGGCAATTTTTGGCGCCCCTAAGAAACTTATAAGCGATAACGGCCTTGCTTTCGATCAAAAAACTTCAAAAATATATGCTTCGCTTGGGGCATTAAACGTGTGACTACTAGTGCCCACTATCCTGCTCCTAACCAGGTAGAGAGGTTTAATAGGAATTTGAATATTGCTCTTACTATCTATCACAATAGTACCCAGCCTAACTTGGATAAAGATTTGGACTTTATTTCTCTTACTTTCAATTCGGCTGTTCACGAATCCACTGGGTGCACCCCTTCATCCCTTTTGCTGGGTCGAGAATTGAATCATCCCCTGTTGGCTTTCTGGGACGTGGATCCCTTGGTTGGGGATGCTGGGAACTCTATCTATTGCGAAAGGTGTAAGCTTGCTTTCGTAATTTTCGGAGATCGAAACTTAGAGTGGCCGCCGCTTACAACCAAGGCCGTAGTCCTGTTCACGTATCTTTTAATGACAAGGTGTTTTGCAGCAATTTTTCCCTTAGCTCAGCAGCTAACAGGATCTCTGCGAAGCTCTCACCCAAATGAGGTGGCCCATGGTTGGTTAAGACCTTTATAACTCCGGTTACCGTCTTGCTTCAACATTCGGAGGATGCTGACCAAACCTGACGTGCCCACGTCAGTCATATAAAGAAAGTGGAGATAGAAAACAAGGATATTGCGTGAGATGTATTTCTTTATGTATTTTTAAGTTAATGATCTTTCCTCCTAGGCCTAGTGGGAACACGTAAGGTTAATTGTTGACTTTAATTATTTTTTAAAGGGAAAGAGTAGGTTAATATTGACGATAATGTTTCTTGTGGAAATAAATAAGGTAAATATTGGGTTTGTTGCTAACCATATGTAAAGATATGTATAATTTTTTTAATCTAAGGGGTCCGTAAACGTCAGGTTAACGGTTAGGTGTTCTCTTGGGTAAGAATTATAGGAATTTAGAAAGTATTATTTCATGTTCTATTTCCCCTCCTTTTCTATTAGGCTGTTTGGTTCGCCATGTGTTTAGTGAGATTATAAGGTGTAAGTTATTGTTTTATTGTTTGAGGCTAGGGCCACTCCCTATAGTTTTTGATAATGCTTTATCTGAAAACTGGGTTTTTTGCCCTTAGGGCCATTGGTGTATCATGCGGTGGGGACCGAGTCATTCGACTTCTTGCCTGTCGAGTAATCTGGCGTTAGGAGGTCATGCTGATGAGAAGTATGAAGAGGCTCTGATTGATTAATACCGCTACTTGTGGTTGATCCACTAGGGGCGGCTGTGTTTCGCTATCCAGAGGCTCCCTCTTGGTGTTCCGCCTTGAAGGGTTGGAGTGTTGTAGCGGGCTAACTATCCAAGTCCTGTACAACCCAAATCAACTGCCACAAATAAGGGTCTTGAAATAAAATGTACATGGTGTCATATAGCTAGGGGGTCACTTAATTATTATAACCCTTTAGAGCAATAATCATAATACCACCAGGTAAATAAAGGTATTTTATATGTTAATGTTACACTTATTGTAATAGTGACCCAATGCAAAAAAAGATGTAACGAAGGGGAGCTAGACTATATATTTAAAGTAAATCTTAAGTCATACAGACTATAGTCATTTGAGAACTGCGTGGTATAATTGCTTTCTACGTATTTCCTTCGTCAGACACAATATTGTGACTTCTTAAAGACCAAAATGAGTAAACAGTGGAGATTACCCCAGTCACATGCTCCTATAAGAAATGTTGGTGGCACCATTTGTACTGCGTAGCTAGAAACTTCCAGAGATAAACAGGGAAGGTATATAAACTCCGGATATCTGGAAATCGGGCTATTCTGTAATAGTTGAATGTATTTATAAGTACGGTCTAGATTACTCTTCACGTGAACCACGAACTTGTAATATACTTTGTAATTATTTAATAAAATTGTAAGAACATCAATCTTCATTATCAATGACATCTGATTATTTCTTTGGGTCCAGAGGTTCCTATCAAGGATTTAAAGTTGAAACGAATCTATTATTTCCCTACATCAAGTGCCCATACCTGAGGGATACGACAATGGATTGCTGAAAATATGCTCATATCTATACATGTGTGTGTTACATACCTCGCCACAACAACTTTGCTGAACACGAGCTCTATTAGACGCGCCCTGCGATTCTCTTGGCCAGCGACGCCGCACTTAACCGGTCCGAGATTTTAATTCATCTGACAGAATTACTGGGTGGCGCGCCGCACGCAGTTTTCGCTGTTTATGGCGTACGTGCCGAAGTGAACTTCATGGGACGTCACCCCCTCCCCCCACACTATTATTATATAGTTCACCGGACTCTGGCGCTATAAGACACTGGCTTGCAGGACAGGAACGCAGGATGGGAGTGCAAGGTGTCGCCCTGCCTCCCTTACGTGTTCCGAGCTTTATGAGCGTTCCTTGCGTCTGCTGTTATCGACTGGATGGAACCTACGGTGAAGGTGAAAAAAGGTGTCGGCGTCGGGGTCGGGAGAAGACTACCGGATGAGGCGGAGAAGAATCCCGGGCCCGGGAAGCGACCAGCCCCGAGAAGGAAGAAGCTGGCGGCGAGCGTCGGGGGAACCGCCGTCAGCAGCAGGCTTGTACTGCCTGTCCAGACTGGGGGAGTCGAAGGTTTCCGTTCGTGGGGACTGAAGGCCCCTCCGGTCAGGAATGAGCTCGTGCTGGGGGGCAAGTGGTCCGCCACAAGCCCGAAGGCCGNCCGGGTGGCAAGTGGTCCGCCACGAGCCCGAAGGCCGACGGTTTAGCGGCAGCTGCCCTCTCGAGGGGTAACAAGCCTGCAGGCGAGGCCGAAGCCAGCGGGGCCACTCCAACTCCCGGAATCGAGCGTGCCGCTGGTCGGGGCAAGCAGGAGTCTCCCTCGGGGAACGAATCGGTCCTTTATAGGGCCAACAAGGCTTGGCCCTTTCTAAGGGCAACAGGGCTGGCGTGACCTCCCAAATTACCAGGGAGGTGGGCGCTGGAACCAGCCTACCGGGTGTAGGCAGCGGAGCCCCTCCAACTACTTGAGGTGAGCGTGCCACTGACCAAGCCCACCCATAGTCACCTTCCGGTGACGATTCCGCCCTTTCTAGGGCCAACACGTCGGCCAGCATGACCTCACCAACTCCCGGTGAGGTGGGCGCAGATGGCCAAGGTGAAGTCAGCGGGGCCCCTCCAACTACCGGAGGTGAGCGTGCCGCTGACGGACCCACCGGGGCATCCGGTAATGTGTCTTCGGGCCTCGGCTCGTTGATCAGTACCGGCCTCCTGCAAAGCGTCGGCAGCAATGCTGATGCGGGTGAGTCCAGTGGGACCCCTCGAACTACAGGAGGTGCGCGTGCCACTGGTGGCTAAAAAGAACTGGAGGCCCTTTCCCGCCAAGGGGTGTCAGCAGGTAATAAAGGCCCGGCTGAATTCTCTTCAGACTCGGAAGACCGGGTAACACGCTTCGCGCGTGTTGACAGCTCGTGCGATTCCGTGGACGTGGAGGGACTGTCTTCAGGACCAGACCTCCCGTTAATGTGCGATGAGTCGAGCCAGGGGTCGGATGATGAGTCTGATGGATTTCAGACCGTAAGACTCCACCGAAGGAGTAAGGCTGGCAACACTAGGAAGCTACCGGGGGGCAACCGTAACCATTTAGGCGGTAGCTTTGGTGATGAGAGCGGGGATAACGGTGGCCCGGGCCAGGGTGCACCAGCGTTGGACAAAGGTGGGAAACGGCGGAAACCTAAGGGTAAAAACGCAAGCCGTGCATCACCCCAGCCTGGTACTAGTGGTTCTGGATCGGCTTCCAAAGCTAAGGGGAAGATCCCTTCCATCATCTTGTGTGATGTTGAGGACTACTCCAAGGTGGCGAGGGCCATTAGAACCAAGGTTCGAGAGCCTTTGGAGGTAGTCAGGCATCCGGGGGATTGAGTTCGCCTCCAGTGCGTGTCGGAGGGAGGAAGATTACCGCGTCCTCCAGAAGTTCTTGCCGAGCTTGGGGATCCAGCATTGGTCCTACGAGCTGGAACGGGAGCGACTGGTCAGAGTCGTGGTGAAGGGACTCCTAACTCGAACAAACCCTGACGACATCCAGTAAGAGCTGGCGGAGATGGGTTTCCCCGCTAAATCCATCACCCAGATGCTCTCCCAGTGGAAACGGGACCAGAGGACCGGAGAAAGGCAGCGGTTGCCAAACTTCGTTGTCTCTCTGACTCCCGGGGAGAACACTATAAGACTGTACTCCATATCAGTCCTGTGTGGGCTCGGCGTCAGGGTGGAGAAATACAAGTCTCCCTGAGGCCCGGTTCAGTGCAAGAACTGCATCCGGTTTGGGCATGTGCGGAGGGATTGCCGCGCTAACCCTAGGTGTGGGTTATGTAGCGGCGACCACGAGATGGGCGGGTGCCCGGAGGAGAGAGGATATCCTCCGAAGTGCCTGCACTGTTAAGTAGCACATTCCTCGGCGTGGCGTGGTTGTCCCACGTACAAGTCCTTGCGGGCGGCGGGGACTGTGCCGGCCTCCAAGGTTCAAGAAGGGAGGACGGATGGCCTAAGTGAAGGCCAAAAGCCCTCGGGGCACGTTGCGGTACGAAAGGTGACCGTGACTCCAGCTCCGAGCCAAAGCCACTGGTACAATCTTTCGCCAGTGCGCTGTCAGGGAGACCACCCCCTCCATCTTAGGCTGAGGTACCTGCCAAAGCCACCCTACCAGAACCGGTTGCATCCGGTTCATCCCTCTCGGTCGAGGACCCGTGCAAGACCGCTCCTCTCCTAATCCCGACCCTCCCCTCCCTCGCACCTCTATCACCACACCTTTGCACCCTTCCAACCCTTTCCTACCACTCCCCACTCCTACCCCTGTCGACCCTGCCATCCCCACCCCCAACCCTAGCCCTGAGGATGATGCTGGAAAGCTCAAAATTTGTATTAAGCTTCTCAAGGGAATTCCGGGACTGGATCCATGGGACTTTTCATCGAGTCTCTTGAGGAAGGTCCAGGAGTCTCCGAGGAGTAACCGTGGCCACCTGGTCATGGAGCACATCATCCTCTACCTGGTCTCACATGGTGGTACACCTGAATAGAGGACCATCAGTGCGGAAGGAGCTCACGGTCACACTCTGGAACGCCAACGGTGTCACGGGGAAGAAGGCTGAGCTCGAAAGTTTCCTGGCAAAGCATCGTGTCGATGTAATGCGGTTGGGAGAAATCCACTTGCGCTCCACAATGAGGTTCTCGTTAGCAGAGTTCATCTGCCATCGGAGAGACCGAGCGGGGGATGTGGGAAGGGGTGGGACGGCGGTCCTGGTCCGGAGGGGCCTTGACCATCACGTCGTCTCTCTTCCTCCCCTCCAACACATGGAAGCAACGGCTATCCAACTGGTGACCTCTACCGGCCCAGTGCGACTCATTTCCATCTACTTCCCTCCTTACCACCGGTTCGACCAGGCTACGAGGGCTGACATGGAGGTGCTGCTTCGAGGTACCACGCCTGTTTTAATCGGTGGTGACCTCAACGCTAAGCACCTTTCATGGGGTTATAGGATTATGTGTGCTCGCGGCGGATTGCTCCGCGACGTCATTGATCTACACGGCTTCTTGGCTTCCGGCCCCCCGAACCCTACCCACTTCCCTCTCAATCCCATTGGCTTCCCAGACGTCCTCGACTTCGTTGTCTCCAGAGGGATCAGAAGGCGGTTGGTGCTGAAGTCTCTAGCTTAGCTAGACTCGGATCACAATCCCGTTCTTGTGAATCTGGGACGCGCAGTGTTCTTCATAGATCCCCCTGAAAAACCTGACTTTAAGTGCACTAACTGGGACAGGTTAACGAATGTGTTGAAAGAGAGGTTGGGACTCACCCCTACCTTTCGAACAGCAGTATAAATATATCGCGGTGCGGAGTTCATAACTTCCACCATCAATGGGTTGCTCGAAGATTCGACGCCGAGGCACCGTCCTAAGAGGGCGCCACAGTCTTCTTTGCTCGACTCTATTCTCAGGCACGTCCGGGAAAAATATCGGCTGAGAAAGGCTTGGAAATTCTCGAGGGACCCGGTAGACAAGGCCAACTGCAGCCGCAAAGTCCATGCGGTTCGCGAGATGGTATAAGAATTACGGAACAGTGTCTGGGAGGACAGGATTGAGAGCCTGTGCGTACAGGACAGGTCGCTGTGGTGCATGACGAGGAACTTGATGTGGGTCCCCGCACCAAGGCCACCTATTGTGGGTCGTAACGGGGTGGCCAACTCCGACCAGGAGAAGGCCGATGCTCTCGCTGAGCACTTAGAGGCACAATTATGTACCGACTGACGACCCGTCAGACCCAGTGCACATTGCGCAGGTGGCTCAGGTCATCTGTGCGGTCTCGTACAGACCATAGGATGAACCTGAACCCATGGAGCCGACAGAAATGTCGAGGGTGTTAGCCGCTCTAAGACCAAACAAGGCCCCCGGACGCGACGGTATCAATAACGCGGTCCTCAGAAAGCTTCCCTTGGAGGCGATTAACTTCCTCGTGGAGTTATTCAACGCCGTCCTGCTCTTGAGTTACTTCCCTGAGCTCTGGAAGCACGCCAACGTCTTCTGTTTTCATAAACCGGTTAAGGACTCGCCCCTAGCTTCGTCTTACTGACCGATCAGCTTGGTCGACTGTTTGGGCAAGTTATTCGAGAGACTTCTACTGACGAGACTGACCCAACATGTTCGTGAGGCGGGTATTTGGTGGACGAGCAGTTCGGCTTTCGGGCGGGACACGCCACGTCTCATCAACTCGTCCGGCTCGTGGAGCAGGTCACGAGGAACTTCAACATCAACATGCTGACTGGTGCGGTTTTCTCGACGTGGCAAAGGCCTTTGACCGTGTTTGGCACGACGGTCTCCTTTTCAAACTCCTCTCCCTGAACCTGCCCTTCTACCTAGTTAAGGTTGTTCAATTTTATCTTTCCCGCCGCGTCTTCTCCACTACCTTTGGGAATGCCATATCCCAAGTCAGAAGCATACGGGCTTGAGTACCGCAGGGTTCCCTTGTGGGCCCGGTGCTCTTCAGTCTGTATGTGAACGACATTCCAAAATCCCCAGACACCAAGTTGGCAACTGTATGTGGACGACACGGCTCTAGTAGCGGAGTCGTGGCAAGGGCAGCTGGTGGAGAGGCGACTCCAGACTCACCTGACGCAGTTAGAGAGATGGCTGATAACCTGGAGAACAAATATTAACGTGGAGAAGAGCACCGCAGTGCTCTTCACATGGAAAAGAAAGTTCTACGGGCCTTTCCCACTCCGGCTGTTCGGAGAGCAGATCAGATGGGCGGACAGTGTTAAGTACTTGGGACTTACGCTGGACACCAAGCTGAACCTGGCGACTACACTGTACCGAGCGACTAACCAAGGCGAGACAAAGGCTGGGAGTCCTAGTCCCACTGCTTAACAGGCGTAGCGCCCTGTCTACTAGGAACGGTCTGACACTGTACAAGCAGTTGGTCAGACCAATCCTCGACTATGCGTGTCCCGCTTGGGGTCACCTGGCGGACACGTATATGAGGAGGATTCAAGCATTCCAGAGCGTATCTGAGGATTATTGTGAACGTACCTTGGTGTGTTCGGAATGTGACTTTGCACCGCGACCTGGATATGCCTACCATCAAGGACCACTTCCGGAAGCTGGCGCAGTCCTTCTACGACAGACTTCCCGGTAGCCACCAATCCTCTTATCCAGGGGCTTGGGAATTACGTCATCGACCCTGGAGGGTGTCATTGACGTCCCAAAGCCCTGCTCGGATAAACGAGATGTGTCAACAGTGGTTTGGGAGGCTCTCACCCAGCCCCCCCTAGAGTAGTATGTCCGCACGTAACTCTAAAAAGCCTTATTGGGTTCTCAAGCACACTTTTGTTTCCCCCCACCAATATTAATAATTTAGTTTTATTTGTTTCAGAAACTTCGCGAATGCGACAACCCGTCTGTTCTAGGATTCGAAACCAGACACTGTGACCAATTGGTCGGTACGTGTTGGAACTTGCTCTTGTGCTCCCCTTCAGGCCGCATCAGAGCATGATAATGTGATGTAATGTGATGTCAGAAGCGGTCAGTCAGCCTCGGCCAGTGGGAGAGTGGCTACCCAATCTGGGTGCGCACCTGTTTGAAAGAGCTATTAAATTGTCTTATGTTACGAAAGAGCAATATTGTTTAACCCTTTCTCTCCCATCACCCTACCTCCCACCGCAACTCACGTTGCCGGAACTTCCTTATGTTCCACCACGACTAACGTTGCCGGAACTTACTTTTGTTCCACCGCGACTAACGTTGCCGGAACAGCCTTCTGTTCCACCATGACTAACGTTGCCGGAACATCCTTCTGTTCCACCGCGACTAACGTTGCCGGAACCTCCTTCTGTTCCACCGCGACTCACGTTGCTGGAACATCCTTCTGTTTCACCACGACTAACGTTGCCGGAACACTCTCACTGGCCTTTTTCCTACCCCTACCCACACGTGTCTGAACACAATGTCACCATCATCGTGACATCAACCAGTTACCCCCGAAGCCGAAGGGAGGGATAACAAGGGGAGGAAGCCTATCAGGTAGCAATTCAAGTTTTAGATGATAGGACAAACATTAAAAATGACTTTATTATTGGACTTGATTTTGTTTACGTACTAAGCAATAGTGGAAATATCAATACAGAAACTGCAGTTAGATGATGTTCTTAATCAAAATGGGACGTCTGAGTAAGATACCGTAAGAACAAAAGTAGCTATAAATAAGTAAGTAATGAACCCTTTATGCGTTACTAAAATGATCGGGTTACAATATATTTGAATGTTGCTGAGATGATGTGTTCAGGCACCAGAAAGATTATAAAAGTTTTTTTGAACGTGATATAAATATAAATGTAATTGTCTGGGATAACTTGTATAAGTGTTCCACGCTATTATACGTACCGAAACTGGTTTGTATAAACTGTAGTTTTTGTTCTTGAGCAGAGAACAAGACGCGGCAAAAGACTAACTCACAAGAACAAGCATAATGGCGGTGCTTGCATGCACATGCAGATACCATCTCACGCCAGTAAGTACGAAAGCTTAAATACTTGCTTCAATACTCTCGCCGTTTGAGTGCTTTACATTGTATAAAATAGTCCCAACATTTCACATAAGTTGGAAAAACGATCTCATTGCAATGCCTTCCTACACATATTAGCACGTTGAAGTATGGTAGAAACATATTTCACTTCAATTTCACACTCGTTTACTCTTTCACGAATAAAGTGGTATTTAATATTAATGTGTTTAGTACGTTTGTGGTATACCAGATTCTTTACTAATTGAATTGCAGCTTGATTATCGACATGCATAACAGTTGCAACGTTACATGAACATCCAATATAGTTAAGTAGCTGTCTCAGCCACATGGCTTCTTTTGCCGCGGAGGCTGCCGCTAAATATTTTTTTAAATTTATTTATTTATTTACACTATTTATCCCGATTCCTAGCATGTAGCTCAGGACCTAGATCTACATCTTGAATTAACACTATATCTTTTAGCTATGTTCTTATTCTTTTTTAAAAATACAATAATAAATTTATAATAAACCCTTAAATCTTAAAGTCCTGTTTGCCCTTCTTTCCTATACCTATCCTACTAGTCGGTCCACCCCGGGTATATTACGCCCCCGGTACCCTGCCCCGCTGGGTGTCCCACCGCACTCTGGATCTAATAGTCCACAGATCGACGAGAGCCCCAGCGGGGGTGGGCATCCCCCTCCCCGCCACCTTGGGAGGCGCCCTACCAGAGATTTCGCTCCACTTACTATCAACAATATCACCACCTATGGACTTATAAATAACTTAACCTAAAGATTTATAAAATTACTTAATACTAACTTAACCAAAATACAAGTCCTTCTTATAGTTGGCTGCAGGGTCTTTCGGTTGTTATCGCCGATCCATTTTCTGAACTGAGAGCAGCCA
>CABFWB010009209.1:0-14036 GCA_902151455.1 Timema bartmani
GCCACGCTGGTTTGTCTCATATCTTGGGACCTTTGGTTTGGTGAGTCACTGCTTCACCACTTAGCCACGCTGGTTTGTCTTGTATCTTGTGACCTTTTGTTTGGTTAGTCACTGCCTCACCACTTAGCCACGCTGGTTTGTCTTGTATCTTGGGACCTTTGGTTTGGTGAGTCACTGCTTCACCACTTAGCCACGCTGGTTTGTCTTGTATCTTGGGACCTTTGGTTTGGTGCGTCACTGCTTCACCACTTAGCCACACTGGTTTGTCTTATATCTTGTGACACTTTTCACTGTTGTATTGAGTCCAAGGTTCATTTCCTATATTCAGGATGTAATTTTTAATTTAATTAAATCTAATTTTGTTATCAGTATTGATTATGACCTTGGCTCAGTTGGGGGCATGTCTGCCTACTTAGCTAAGGGTCCCGGGTTTGATTCCTGGCATGGCCGAAAATGTATAATTGATGAAAACATGGGGTGACACTTTCACTTTGATAAATTGACGCTGGGGAAAGGATGCTGTGCCTGTCCTAGTCTTAAAATAGATAATAAGGTGTATGAAGCTACGACAGGCCTAGCAAGCCACTAAGGGAAAATATTCGGCTTGATTAAAAAACTGATCCAGGCTCTAGGCAGGAAACAGTAATGAATGTTTGATTCTGTGGACAGCCATCACGTATCAGTTTGTGATGAATTAATTATGTAGCCGTGTTTATATTGTAAGACTGTAGCGGCGTCTAGACATGACAGTAGAAGCGTCGCTAACTTTAACACTATAAAAGTAGGAGAAGAAATGTTTGATAAAACACAAGAGGTAAATGCGGTTTGATATATAATTTTAATATTTGCAGAAAAAACTTAATATGACAGTCACAACCTTACAAGCATAAACCCAATCCACACTTTCCAAAGTATAAGTGCTCAAAATGTATCAATATAAATAAATATATCCATCGGAACAAGAATGCACAGAGTACACTAAATAGGTTAATGGTAACTCCTACCAAGTGTTAGGTGTGAAGCGTCAAGTTTCTCATAAGCTGCCAACACCAACATGTGTTAGGTGTGAAGCGTCAAGTTTCTCATAAAGCTGCCAACACCAACATGTGTTAGGTGTGAAGCTTCAAGTTTCTCATTAGCTGCCAACACCAACATGTGTTAGGTGTGAAGCGTCAAGTTTCTCATAAGCTGCCAACACCAACATCTTAGGTTGGATTTAAAATGAATGTCTCACTTATAAAAGTGTGACCTTGACTCTCTCTAAAACGAGAGGGGGTCAAAGAACCTAACTCTGTCCAACTCTAATCAGTTAAACCTAGTTTAGGCCGGAACACGGCCAAGAAATGTACTAAACAACATGTGTTAGGTGTGAAGCGTCAAGTTTCTCATAAGCTGCCAACACCAACATGTGTTAGGTGTGAAGCGTCAAGTTTATAATAATCTACCAACACCACCATCTTAGGTTGGATTTAAAATGAATGTCTCACTTATAAAAGTGTGACCTTGACTCTCTCTAAAACGAGAAGGGGTCAAAGAACCTAACTCTGTCCAACTCTAATCAGTTAAACCTAGTTTAGGCCGGAACACGGCCAAGAAATGTACTAAAGTGTTAGGTGTGAAGCGTCAAGTTTCTCATAAGCTGCCAACACCAACATGTGTTAGGTGTGAAGCGTCAAGTTTCTCATAAGCTGCCAACACCAACATGTGTTAGGTGTGAAGCGTCAAGTTTCTCATAAGCTGCCAACACCAACATGTGTTAGGTGTGAAGCGTCAAGTTTCTCATAAGCTGCCAACACCAACATGTGTTAGGTGTGAAGCGTCAAGTTTCTCATAAGCTGCCAACACCAACATGTGTTAGGTGTGAAGCGTCAAGTTTCTCATAAGCTGCCAACACCAACATGTGTTAGGTGTGAAGCGTCAAGTTTCTCATAAGCTGCCAACACCAACATGTGTTAGGTGTGAAGCGTCAAGTTTCTCATAAGCTGCCAACACCAACATGTGTTAGGTGTGAAGCGTCAAGTTTCTCATAAGCTGCCAACACCAACATGTGTTAGGTGTGAAGCGTCAAGTTTCTCATAAGCTGCCAACACCAACATGTGTTAGGTGTGAAGCGTCAAGTTTCTCATAAGCTGCCAACACCAACATGTGTTAGGTGTGAAGCGTCAAGTTTCTCATAAGCTGCCAACACCAACATGTGTTAGGTGTGAAGCGTCAAGTTTCTCATAAGCTGCCAACACCAACATGTGTTAGGTGTGAAGCGTCAAGTTTCTCATAAGCTGCCAACACCAACATGTGTTAGGTGTGAAGCGTCAAGTTTATAATAATCTACCAACACCACCATCTTAGGTTGGATTTAAAATGAATGTCTCACTTATAAAAGTGTGACCTTGACTCTCTCTAAAACGAGAAGGGGTCAAAGAACCTAACTCTGTCCAACTCTAATCAGTTAAACCTAGTTTAGGCCGGAACACGGCCAAGAAATGTACTAAACCTAACTGACCAACAAGGATACCATGGTAAATTGAACAACCTTATTAACAGTGTTTTGTTCTACTTTTAAGAGAGAGATCTAATGTGCTAGCAGCACTAGCTTAGAAGCGTTAACTAGTTACAAAGAGTAATTTGTACCACTAGGGTCGTCCCACCAGAGAGGACACTTAAACATCAAAATGTAAAAAGAAACGGTTTAGGGTTCTAGGCGTTAGATTAATCATGACAAGCTAATACCAATTAGTACAGTCTGAGTTCCCAACAGACAGGGCACTAAAAGCAAGATTTACAAAATAACAAAGCAATGATATTCAGAAATACAGACCACGAGAACAAAGCAATCGGACACGGGCCACGTCTCAAGGATAGTAGCGGCCCACAAGTTGCCAACCCCAACCGGGTAAACAACTGAGTAATCATAGAGTGATTAGTAAGGACCATATTAGATCTAATAAGTTGGTCACAAATTCCCTAAATTGACCTTTTACTACTTGCCTATACAACCTACAATTGGGTGGTCAGGCAGGCCAGGGAGTATGACACTGCCAGTCATCAAGACTGAGCTGCAAAGTGGTCTAATACAACCATCTAGAATCACTTGCTTGATCACCCAAACTACAAAATTTAAACTACATTTTCTGACATTAAATAAGTTGAACACTAGAGTGACCTTCACTCATTATCTGAGACTACTAACTTAATAACATCACATAGAGTGATGAGTAGAAAACAAGGTAATTGAATAGATATTACTTTGACACCTTGAGTCTTTCGGGCGAGACTGACGGAACAATCATCATGACCAGGAGTCTTCTACGTAGCCTTGCTGATACCTCGTATCGTATGTGGGTTGGACTGGATAAACAACAGGGAGTGGGGGTCTGGAAGCCTCCAGCTGTTTGTAGAAGAACGCCGAACATTAAGGAACAGGGCAAAGTGATGTGCGTTTGGGTGAGCCTCAGCTCAATCACTCTAATACAGTAGATCGTCCAGTGTAGTTTCGCGTGGAGCAGTATGGAAACCAGTCCGCGTCCTCGTTAGCTTCACCAACAGGGCCTCATTAAGACAGCTTGGTATGTAATCGGTATTCTAAAAATATTAAGAGCTTTTATTAAAAGGTGTATCCTATTTACAGTCTATTTTTCATATGAAAGACCTTATCTAACAGCTAAAGAAGATGTACCATGGTCCAAATAACAGTATCTGGTAATTACTAAATTTATTAAAACCATTTTAATGTATTCATACATCAAGTCATGTTATCTTAAGTTGTCACTTTGATAGATATTATCACTACCTATAAAATAACACAAATAATTTAGTTACAATGTTATCAATCTTGGCCACAAAGAAATATGTTTGAATTTTTTAAAAGTTTTTTACCACCAGAATCTTATCATAGTTACTGTTTAACTTGCCTTCCCTGTACTCTGTGCAGAGCACATGTCACCAGCAGAACAATTACAGGTCTGTAGAATACATGTCACCAGCAGAACAATTACAGGTCTATAGAATACATGTCACCAGCATAACAATTACAGGTCTGTAGAATACATGTCACCAGCAGAACAATTACAGGTCTGTAGAGTACATGTCACCAGCATAACAATTACATGTCTGTAGAATACATGTCACCAGCATAACAATTACAGGTATGTAGAATACATGTCACCAGCAGAACAATTACAGGTCTGTAGAACACATGTCACCAGCATAACAATTACAGGTCTGTAGAGCACATGTCACCAGCATAACAATTACAGGTCTGTAGAGCACATGTCATCAGCAGAACAATTACAGGTCTGTAGAGCACATGTCCCCAGCAAAACAATTACAGGTCTGTAGAGCACATGTCACCAGCAGAACAATTACAGGTTGTAGGTGGTATGAATTGTATAAAACTCCAATAATCTACAACCTAGTTATTGAGTAGAAATAATTATTAATAATATTTGTTCAAGTGCTAAATTATGGCGGCTTATTCAGCAACCATTTTATAAAGCATTTTCATTCAGAATCACATTCGGAGGATAAGTCTTTTCTAAAAATATGAATTTTTATTTTTAAAGATATGTGGGAATCATGCTGGAATTGTATTGTAGAGCTTTAGTGTCCACCCCGGTGTGGCATGGGGGTATTTGTTTTCTCAAGTATTCTATCTTGTTTACACTTGTAGTGAGGCTCTGTTGATTTGTTTCAGATGGTGATCTTGAAGACTCTGAGAGCGATACAGACACTGAAGATAAAGGTACAGTGCTGTTCACATACACACACACACACACACACACACACCAAAACTATAATATAGAGCTTAAACTTTTTTAAATCAAGATCCTTTTTCAAAAGACAAAATTACTAGCTACACAAGGTATTAATGGTTAAGCTTAATTTTTTAAATTTCGTTTATCTTTCTAGTGTTTTTTATTTATTAAATTAAATTAAAAATAGAACTAAAGAACATTTATTGCAAAAAATGCATACATGCAATTATATTTAAATTAATTTAACTAATAACATTTTTATAATTTACAAACTTTTCATATGCATATAGGAAAAATAATAAAGTAATAAACTCTTGAAGAGTATTAGTGATAAGCACAAACATTTAATGAGATGGATGAGGTTCCTTGTGTTGACACAATAAATTGTCTGGGCTTAGTATTGGATGGTAAAGGACATATGGCAATTTTCACGTCATTTAGTCGAGAACAGTATTTCGTTTTTAGTACAACTAATGTTGAAAAGGCTGACTCACACAAATATGTGGTTGCAAATGTTAGGAGAACTGAGCCTGCTAATTCTGAGAGTACTGGGTATTCAACCTTAATGCTTAGCCAAAAGATGTTAAAAATGTTTGCTTTGAAAATTCAAGTTTAAAATTTGAATCACTTGAAAGCTTTGCAAATTCTTCCTATGCATTCATCGATAGATGTTGGACCTCTTATATACGTATACTGAAAGGTTTCTGCACTGACTAAAAATGATTGGTGTTAAAATCTGAACTGTCCTTCCAAGCAACACAAATGATCAGTTATGATCTTGATGATAATTGTTTCTCTAATTATTTTAAAGTAGTAAAATCGTTTGTACAAGAAAACATCATAAATTAATTATTTTCTACTTAAGCCTTCCATATGATTATCTTTATAATACACGCTGGTCTTTAGATCACATGAAATAAAGATATTTATGTAATAATCTTAATTATCTTTGAGAGTAAGATTAATTTATATTGGTCTGATTACATTCACAATTGGGGGCCAATAAGATTTGCCCTTTTATTAAAATTTAAAGATTGATGTTCTAAACATCATAATAACCTCACTATACTAAATGTATGTGAAGAACATAATTTTACTCAATATATGTTGTGTTGTTACATTTTCTAGTCAAGATGATGATGTATGTTGTGATTGCAATGTTGATTTAATGTTGATTGTCTGTAGTTGCTATTATGTTGAAGATCTGTTTGTGCTCCAGAGGACTCAGAGCCACAAGAAGAGTATGGTCTGGAACTGGCGGAGCTCAACTCTGAGATCAACATCAAACAGAAACTGATAGATGAACTGGAACAGTCACAGCGTAGACTGCATGTCATGAAACAGCAGTATGAGGACAAGTTGCAACAGCTGATGGCCCGTATCAAGAACACACAAGAGGAGAGAGATAAAGTGCTGGCATCATACGGTGAGCTATACACAGTGTGATTACTGGTGATATTGGGGCTATATCATATAGCTGTCTGTAGTGTGATTACTGGTGATATTGGGGCTATCTCATATAGCTGTCTGTAGTGTGTTTACTGGTGATACTTGGGCTATCTCACATAGCTGTCTGTAGTGTGTTTACTGGTGATATTGGGGCTATCTCACTGTAAGATCTCTGAAATATATTTTATTTGAATGTTTATGTTGAGTATTTTTACATGTATACCTACAATGTTCTTCAGACTGGTTGAGTGTGCTGAGAATCATCAATGTATTATAGTTAATATTTTATCGATGGTTTTAAACAAGTATCATCCAATTGTCTAGGTCCTAAAGACAAGTTGGAGTCACACAGATGTCTTCCATCATACAAAACCACCCTTTATAATATTACGTGATCAGCGTTTAATCTTGTTGGTGCACCCATAACATGGCCACTCAATTTAAGTCTACATTGAGTTATGGGACCTTATATGCTTAATTCTCTAAAGATATTCAAGATATGAGATTTTGACAAAATATCAGATTTTACGTTCATCATCATCATCATCATCATAATCTTGAATCATCTTCATCCTGTGGCCAGGTTTGTTTAGTAAAATACCTCCATCTTCCTCTGTCCTTCCATCATTCTTCCTCCTGCACTCTCTTCCACTCCCCTGTGGTCTCTTCCCTACATACTCCATATCCATTAATCTTCTTGGAATCCTCTCTCCTTCCATCCTCATTACATGTCCATACCGTCTCCTCCAACTTCCTCTACTATCTCATGTACCTCAACTCTAGACCTTACATCTTCATTCCTAATCCTATTTCTTATGGTGACAGCTAACAATCTCCTAAAAAACTTCTGTCCCATGACCTCCATTTTCCTTGTTTCTCTTTTATCCCAAGTCCAAGTTTCCGCTGCATACATTATTATGGGTATGAAGAATGCTCTATACTAAAACAATATATTCAAGAAGAAAGTTGAGGAAAGAGATAACTTCTCTTGTATATAGCACCCAATTGTATCCCAAAAAGTATAGAGGTTTTAATTAAACAATATATTTGAATTTGAATTTGTTTCATAGCTCGTCTACTGCTTATCATTGGCTTAGCCTAATGCATTTATAGAATAAAACTAACCAAACCCCAGGTCACTAATTTACCACTTAGATGAATATATTATAACAAATAAAATTAATATTCAACTAGCTCCTGTTGTTATGTATGGGTTTCCTGTTCATATAAGTTGGGCACACACATTTAATAAACACGCACTATTCTATAGTGAACTAATGTAATGACTTAATCTAGTATATCCAGATATTTACGACATCAACAGTCGGATATAAAACCATGACTATGGGTTGATAACTCTATTACCCTATATTTAAAACCATTCAAAGGCCCATTGTTTAACAGGGGAGTGGAATTGTATCCATATGAAGTGGTTATCATTCCAGTATTTCTCAAACAAGCAACCTTAATTTAAAATCAAAATTGTACCCACTGGAATTATACCCACGAAAATCGTAATTGTATCTATTTGATCGGGATTGTATCAAATAAGTAAACCTAATGAGAAACTGAAATTATATCCACAAATGGTGGACCTTATGTTTTAATTCTTATGCTAAAGGTGACAAGACTCTTTGATCTTATTATTAGTCCACAATGCTACTACCGGCAGACAAAAAGCCATCCAAAAATTGTACTCTCATATTAACTCACCCAACATCTATCTATAAGAGTGCAGTAGGAAAATATATTTAGTAAATTCTTATAATGGATTGTGTTCATATTTTAAAATTAAAAATAATTCTATCATGCAAGTCAATTTTCTTATTTTATTAATTCAACCTTTTGTCATTCAGAAGCTCTACTTTATAATTGGGAATGGCACTTTAATGGCTTGGAAGTTATCTTAATGACAGACAACAATATTCTCGTAAATGATCATGAAAGTACAGAAGCACCTACATCTATACAATCTTGTCACTTGTGGAGTGACACAAGGTTCTGTATTGGACCCATACTTTTAACATCTTACAGTAACATTTGTAAAGTAATTTGTATCTTTATGTGGATTAATTTACATAGAGAAAAAAGTGAAATCTAAAATAAACCATATTAAAATGGACCTAAAATTGCCACATGTCTGGTTAAGAGACAATAGGCTAAAGTTAAATATTTGAAATTCTAAATATTTTATTTTTACAAGAAGAGAGCACAAAGAACGACATACGGTTATATAAATAATGTGAAGATAAGCTCTGAAAATCAAGTTCGGACAGTAGTAAAGGAAGGTAAATCAGTTTCTTGCCGACCACACATAAAATATGGTACGGGTATATTACTAAAAAATAAGGGCTGTGGTAGGTGTACTTAAGAAACTCTCGTACAGATTCACTTTCATTGTACTAAGCCTATCTATTTCTCTCTGATTAACTCGAACTTGTCACGCTTAAATGTGATTTGAGGGAATATTTTCAAAAGTCATTGAATGCCTTTGGCACGTCTAAAAAATGTAGCACTAAGAAATATATTCTGGCGACCCTTTAATAGGAACAGTGACAAAATGTTTAGAAAGCAGTCGTTTTAAGATTACAACAAACCATTTTCTTTTGATACAATTGTAATGGTTTATTTACTTATAAAAAACTATTAGTAATTCAAAATTTGGAAAAGACAAAAAAAAATGGAAATGCCTTACAAGAATTTTGAATATTTTTATCCCAACATAGAATAAATAGTGGTTCTGGGTCAGTTGTTACAACAGTTTTATCTGTACTCTCCTGCTTTTTTGGATTCGAGTCGGCGTACTAGGTCCATTCATTGGCTGTTAACATCGCCGAGTAACTAACTGTACCATCGCTTGAGTGGGAGTGAGTATGGCGGGTTTGGAATTGAAGAAGAATAGTAAAAAACGCGCTATTTTTTTAATTAGGCATAGTCAAAAAACTTCATTTGATTTAACAAAATTGACTAATTGAGTTGACTACAAGAAAATGTTCTCCTTAAAAAAATGTTGGAATACAATATTCCAGAAAATATATGTAATTCAATAATAATGTAATATTTTACAATAGTTGATGATTTGTGCAACAAACATTAATTTTAACTGGGTGGTTAGTAAAATCGGCTGGCAACGCACCCAGGGAGAACACCACTCTGCTATAAATTTTGGTCATTTTGGTACCCAACACACTTTATTTTCTATACCAACTTAATAATGAATGTAGTTAAGTCTACTAGGTTCTTTAAGGTTTGGAATTAATAAGACAAGTGAAGATTCATATGCCTAAAATAGTGAATTATCCCATCTCTAATACCTTGTTAGACAATATCTCGGTAGTCCGAAATTCTGGATAATCCTAACACACTTTTCAAAAAAAGGGGGTACAAAATTTCAAACAAAATATATTTTATTTGTTAACAAGCTCAAAGTTAAAATAGAATTGTAAGAAACAGTGATATTTGATAAGAAATGCTTAATATTTACTTGTAGTCAATATAATCTGTTTTCCTGTAACTAAAAATAATTACAGTACATATTACGTGTTGTACATCAATTAAATAAATTAAAATTTGCCTAAACTCATTCAATTATATTTTAAAATTCATAAAAATACTGTATCCCTGTATTCTCTCGGTTGATTCAAATTGTTGCTAATCTGAACAAGCTTCGGCCCCAATTAGTTTGGTTTAACACAGTTCTAGTGTACTTAATATAACGCTGGCAACTGTCTTTAAAAACTTGTTTTTCAATTTTGTAAGATTTGTTTGAGTGAACTAAATTGTTGTGACAGTGAATCTAGCGTCTTGAACTGCAAGTTGAATCTCCACTCTTATCCCACCCTTACTTTGTATACTTGAAGAATCGTCTTCAAAATATTCTACTCTCTACATCAACTTTATGTTGACAAATGCAACATATTTAACAAAAGTGCTCTCATCATTTATGAATAGAAATAACTTTTTTGTCTGGAACAATAACTCTTATTTTCCTTTAAATAATATTATAATTATTACTAATGTGACTGCTGTGTATGATACAGGTGGACAGAATAATCAACCAACTGAGAAGGTTCGCAAGGTCAAGGATGAATATGAGCGCAAGCTGACAGACATGCAGAAAGAACTCAAGCGCTTACAGTCAGCACAACGGGAACATGTGAAGCTTCTCAGGAACCAGTCTCAGCACGAGAGTCAACTGAGATCACTCAAGAGTGACTTGAATGAAATGAAAAAGAGCAAGGTACTACTCTACAAATGACAATTTAATAATGCTACAAGGTTTTATTAACTTTCACTGACAAAAATAATAGTAATAATTAATTAGTTTGGTAATAAAACATAAAATAATTTAAGTTAGTTGAAAAATTACAACTGGGATTGTTGTCTTAGAACATCAATCCTCTACCACTGAGCATTACATAACATCAATCCTCCACCACTGAGCATTACATAACATCAATCCTCCACCACTGAGCATTACATAAACATCAATCCTCCACCACTGAGCATTACAGCCAACATCAATCCTCCACCACTGAACATTACAGCCAACATCAATCCTCCACTACTGAACATTACAGCCAACATCAATCCTCCACTACTGAACATTACACCCAACATCAATCCTCCACCACTGAACATTACAGCCAACATCAATCCTCCACCACTGAACATTACAGCCAACATCAATCCCCCACCACTGAACATTACAGCCAACATCAATCCTCCACCACTGAACATTACACCCAACATCAATCCTCTACCACTGAGCAATACATAACATCAATCCTCCACCACTGAACATTACAGCCCTCCTGAGAATAAGATGGCCATGAAATCTATAATAGCTCATGGTCGCTGATGATATCCACATGTCGATCACAGACTTCGCTTAAAACTTAGACTCGTGAATAGCTCATTGGTAGAGCATTGGTTCTCTAATCCAAAGCTCCTGAGTCTGTTCCTGTGTTCAGGGGTCATTTTTCAAATAATCTAAATGATTGATTCTTGGTCTCGTCCATATGAACACCTCATTGCTAAACATAGAGACATTTCTGTAATTACATCAATCTACACCTTGTGTATTGATATCTATTACATAATGGACGTCGAACTTTTTTCATACCTACTTTAACTATTATTTAAATGTCAAAATTTTCAAACTTAAAAATGTACTCTTCTGGAATGGAGCTTTATTATCATTATTATAAATTCTAGAGAGTACTTTCAGTTTAAACTTACCTTGATTACCTTGATGATTCACTCCATTCTGTGTTAATTGTTTGACATGTGAGAATGTACAGAATATAGAGGGGGGAACAAATACAAAATGGCCTTTATAGTGAAAATACGAACCATTGCTGCCACTGGGCTGCTTCTGCTTGACTATAATCACCTTAATATTATTATTATTACTATTATTATTATTATTATTATTGTTAGTATTATTATCATCATTATTTATTATTAGTACCACAACCATCATTGCTATATGATCTAAGTAATTATATACACATATAATATAAGTGTAACATGTGTGTATGTTGGTAATGGCTGTCATACTTTGATGTGGCTCAATGCGACATCTTCCCTCCAACCCAGGACTCTGAGAAACTAAGCGAGGCAGGCCATTCCACTATATACTTTGATGTAGTTAAATGAACGTGACACATTTATTAGTAGTTCTTAATATAACCTAACAACATAAAATTATGTCAGAAGTGGACAACATATTTGTTAAATCAGTTTCTAATGAAAATTTGGAACTTTATTTACAGTATAGTTATTAACTTCGAAAGGGTTGTACCTGGGAAAAATGTGGTTGCTCAGAAAAGTGTTGCTGAAGTTCGCATGGATTAAGGCGACTGAAGTTGGGAACATGATGAACGCCTTTTTTCCCACCCCCACCCTTGGAACTAACCAGCATTATAGCTAAAAATGGAGTAAGTTCAAATAAAGACACACTGTTTATATAAGCTATAGAAAAAACTACTAAAATTGTGAAGGAATTGAGCTCTACAACGCATTGAAATATGCAATGGGAAAATATAAAAAACAACAACTTGAAACTGTATTGAAAATATTAAATGCTTCTGTCAACCACTAAAAAAATTAATTTTTGAGAGACATACACTATTCACTGTCTGCCAAAATGAAGGACAGACGTTCGACAGTTTCGTAACAGAACTACAGACAACTGCATCTAAATGTTAGTTCGAGAAAGAAGATTCTCTATCAGGAACAGGATTATCCTGGCGATCCTAGATAACAATCTCCAAGAACGTATGCTTATAGCGCCTGAATTAACCCTGAAGAAAGCTGCTGAGTTCTGCAGACTACAGGTGAAAGCCGTTCCGGAAATAAGGGTGGAAGCGGTGAAAGTGTGTAATAAAAGTGCCAAATCTGTTAAAAGGCCCGATAATATTAGGCCTACTGGAAGTACAAAAGCTCAATATTATGGATGCAAACATTGTGGGTACACATACAAACTTATCCATCATTTAGGAAGGTATTTTCCAAATGTTAGCAATTGAATCATTTTGCTAAGTTGTTGAATTTTGGACCTAGTAATTTACAGGCACATTAAGTGTGAGAAGTTGAACCAAATAATTTAATAAAAAGTGGTCAAAACTAATGGAGACTGGAAAAATGAAGTAGGCTCTAGTCTAGAAATTGAATTTTCAAATCAATTATTTATAGATAAAATTCAAGTAGGCCTAAATAATGATGCCCTAAATGTTGATAGTCAAGCTTTAGTTAACACTACATCTTGGTTTGAAACCATACTTGTTGTTGGAAGGACAAAGAATTAAGTTCAAATTGGTCACAATACCAGAAACTAGCATTCTTCCCTCTAATGTGTACAAGAAACTTGAAAACAAAACAATTAAACTAAAACTAATGCAATATTAATAGTGTTTGGGACCAAAATAAAACTAATCGCAAGGCCACAGAAACAATCGAATCGCTCTTCCCATAGTGAACCAAATCAATAGGCCTCTGCGAACCTTCAAATTTCTAATCCAAATCCTAATCTTAGCAAGATTCAAATTCTATTAAAATTGGAAATTATTGATTTGCAAGGACTTATAAATCAACAAGTGAAGTTTATAGTAGCATATATAAATTCAATACTTTAGTTAGGCTTAAATAAGCACTATCATCATAACCATCAAAAACTGTTTCCAGCCTGTGGTCAGGTTAGTTTAGTAAAATGCCTCCATCTTCCTCTATCCTTCCACCATTCTTCATTTAATTTCTTCCATTCTTCTCCACTCACAAGAACACTTTCTGTTATCTGCTCCTCCCATCTCCCTACTATCTCATGTTCCCTCTGTACCTCAACTCTTCCCCAGATAACTTCATTCCTAATCTTGTTTCTCCTCGTGACAGCTAACATGCTCCTCCACTTTCCTAGTCTCTCTTACATTCACTGTCCATGTTTCTGTTACATATGTGACAATGGGTTCAAAGTATGCCCTGTACAGAACTTCCTGGCTCTTCAAGGTCACTTCTCTTCTCCATAGCAGGTCTCTTACTCACCTATAGACCAGCTCTCCCTGCTGTCCTTTTCTAATTACATCTTCTGTACTTTTCTCAGCCCTACTTTATGTAACTTTATAGCTTTACTAGGCCTTATCCTCTTCCTTGTCATTACCATTACTTCACACTCTGCTATGCTAAATTTCATTCCACACTCTCTCACTTCCTCATTCCATTCTTCTAGCTGTTCCTGTACTTCCTCTTACTTCTCCCCCCATACTATCAAGTCATCAGCAAACATGGCTTTCATTCTTTCCTCCCGAGTTTTCCTGCCACTTTGTTCATGACCATTTC
>CABFWB010009211.1:0-14026 GCA_902151455.1 Timema bartmani
GCCACTTGACCCACCCAGCCATCAAAATATTTTTTTATAGCTTGTCGAGCAGTTTGTTGTCTAGCAGTTTGTATGGTGCCTCCCAAGTGACAATATCATTACAAAGCAGGCATTTTTAAAAACAGTTTATTTTAAAGCTGGTTTTACCAGATAACAAACAAAAATTGTAATTTAGTGTCAACAAACCTGCTTTCACAAAGCAAGGTTCAGGTAGCAGCCCCCCTCCCCAAAAACTAACCCCCAAACAAGCCTACTCAGACTGAAAATTATAAATAAAATGTAGAACACAATGGTATTTTTTTTGTTCAAGCCAATGTTTGCAATTTGTCTAGTTGTAAACAATCTTCAAATAGCATCCTACTTCTATGAAAAGGTTTGTTCATTGAAAGGTGGTAAGGAGGGGTTAGTGGAGGGTGGGGTGGATTGCTGGTACCTGAACTATTGTGTTTGGACTACCACCCCTTTACAATGAACCATTTTAAAGTGAGTTGTTTCACTTGGAAGTGCTGTTATCACTAAGAACTGCAGCTAGCACTTCCCTGCGCCAAGGACTCAACCTGGCTCAAGGAAAGCAGCGAAACTTCTGTAGGGCTGAGTGTCTGGTGTATACTTTGTCTGGCAAAGAGTAGTTAAATCTTATCTCATTCATAAAATGTTACTCTGTTGAAATACCAAGTTGAGTTTTAATCAAGTTTAAATGAAAACATAACTTTATTCGAGTTTGAGTAATATGTGCATATTATCCTAATGTGAGATCTTGTTTGTTGCAGTGTGAATGGTCCTTTGTTATTCACATTCTTGTGCAAGCAGGAAGAGTATAATGAAGACACTGTGTGTTACTACATGAAGCAACTTCTCTCTGCACTGGACTATCTTCACAACCAGAATATTGTTTACCTCGACATCAAGGTATGTCACCTTCTCTTAGTCTAGTCATTATAGTGGGTTGGAAGGAGGAGACGTGAGCTAAGCTTAGTATTTTTGCTGTTTTCACAGTAAAATCTAAAAATGTCTTGAAATTTGTCATGAGAATAGAGGCATTTAATAAGAGAATATTTGAATGAAAGGAAAAAGATCTATTAGAATTTTGTGATGTCTATGATGAATATTCAAAAACTTTCAAAATTATTATGTTTAGCAAATTAAAATAAATATATATACTGGAGTAATATTTTATTTATTTTGGCCAAAACTTTTTTTTTACTACAAAGACTGCAAAACTACTGACCCTGATATGTTTTACCTTCCATTCCACCAAATGTTGTCTCACTTCAATATTATCAACTAAAAGAGAAGATTCCTCACCTCATTATATTTTGGTTTTTATTGATTAACTTTACTTCAGTATTGACTTTTAATAAATTATTTCACCACTTCTTTGATCTCTCTTCTAGCATAGTCCTTTCAACTCATCTTCTCAGTAAATTTATTGCTACTTACCCTTATTTTTAGTTTGTTTCGGCTTTATTTGTACAGTTGGTTTTTATATTTCCAATCAGAGATGGCCAAATGGATAATGCTGTGAGGAACCAGGGTTCGATGCCCAAATTGAGATTCTAGGGGTTGGTTTTAAATGATTATATTCTCTTGTACAACACATTTTAATCTCTCTTTTTTTTTAATGTGATTTACTTATGCTTTTCAGATTATTTTACATTTTTACCTTTCCATGATGTCTGTTTTGTTGCCATTTTAAACAAAACTTGTATCTAAATATTTATGTCATTATTGTAAATACTTAGAGACCTCCATAAAATCTATTCACTCATTTATGTATATTTTATGAGTTAACATCCACCCCCTCATCGATATTGCAGTTTATTTTATAGATTCAGGAGACCTTACCTTTTTGTGCCTCTTTTTTTAGTATAAGTTTGGTGCACACTTTATTTTGTTTGGATGTTTTATTTCTGATTTGCATTCTGGTCTAATTTTATTATTTTCAATAACTTAACCTTTTTTAGTAATAAATTAATTATTAATAGTGATAATAATAGAGTAGAGAGAGCTGTGAGAAGGATGGTACTGTTTTTATGTTTTAGTTTCACGTGCTTTTTTTTAATTTGTTCTCTAAATACCAAGGTTATTAGTGACTAATTCTAAAGGATAGGGTTTTAGAGGGTAATTTGTAGAGGGATATGGAAAACCACCCCCCAGAGCTCCTGACCAAGATCCAAACCTTGACCTTTTCATAACTAGCTTTCCAGACTTTTGTGAGCTTGACACCTTAGACCCTATGACCACTTGTGCGAGTAGATCTCACATCCTCTAATAAGGTGAATAATAGCGCATGTGAATCAAATTCACTATTCTCAACCCAGTGGCACAGCTAAGGGGGGCAAACGGAGGGCGACCCCAAATAATGTTAGTAAAAAACATAAATCATGTGAAGTAGAACTAAATTATAGAGCACAGAAGATGAGTTGAATACACATACTACATTTTAAGACCAGTCCTAAGGCTTGAAATAAGATATACCATTGTACACATTAAAAGTTATCCAAAAATTCCCAACTGAAAATAAAAAAAGCTTTGATAGATTGTATAACAAAGCCAAAGCCAGATTTATTTTTAATAAATACTGCTGTTTTTACTGTCTAAAACACAAATAAAATAAAGGTACATAGAAACCTCTATAACCAGAAGCCACTCTTCTTTTGATTAAGTACATAATTGTTTGTAAGGCTCTCAACACGAGTTAAGAGTTATTTCACTCGTGACCATACAAAAGACTTCCAGTATTGTGGGATAGAAACAATTCTACAAACTATAATTGGCTATTTATAAATATAAAATGTTATCAAAACAGTTCTAGAGCTAAAAATAAAACTGCTTCTTCGAAAAAGTTTTTAATTTTTATTATACCTACTATAAGATAAAAAAAAACAACAATAATTTACTGAACTTACCTTATTTAAAAAGTTGCCCTAAGTTACCATAAAAAGAACTCTGTAGGCGTTTAATGTTAATAAATTTTCTTAAATTCCGAGACCCTTTTTCCTTTGAAAATTCATTCTGGCCATTGCCTTGATTGTGTGCCTCCTTCCCCTTCATTCCCTCAAAGTATATTTCTGGGTGCTCCACTGCCTCAACCTACTCGAGTCTTAATTTACAGCTTATGCTGGTAATACAATTTATTCCATCCCATTCAAATATTAATGTTTTCACTATTTAATTGCATTCATTTATGGCCAAGTTAATTTCATAATTTTTTTTTTATTTATTTTTTATTAATATAGTGGAAGTATTGTGGATCTAATGAAAGAATAAACATAAATACACTTCAATATTGATTGTGTGTTTGTTTATTTAGCCTGAAAATGTAATGGTCGACGTGTCTGGGGCTAACCCAGTCTTAAAGCTTGTGGATTTTGGCGATGCTGTGTGTGCCAAAGAGTTTGAGGTCCTTCCTCCAGCTAACGTGGAGTTCGCGGCCCCAGAGACTGTTCTTGGTCAGCCTACGTCTTGCCACACGGACATGTGGAGTGTGGGAGTGTTTTTGTATGTTTTCTTCAGGTAATATCATCAAGTACACACAGCATTATTAGTAAACAAGTTAATTATTCTTAATAAAAACACACTGATTATTTTACTCTTAACTTTAACTATGGTAATTTTAACTTGATGTGGACTCGTTTTAAAATTCTCGTTCAGGAAATAAAATACCTATGTTGACTTAATTTCCAAGATTATCTGTTAAACTATTTAGTAAATAATAAATTGCATGCACTACAGTTATCAGGTGTTTCCGCGTGTAAGACAACAAAACTGCGATACACTTTTTAATTAAATATAATAAATTTTTATTTGCATGTAACTACATAGAAACAACATTGAATTTGAAACAATTTATTGGATGCATAAATACCTAAATATCAACACAAGCATTATTACATTATCAGAAAATAAATTTTGAATACAAGCGAAAAGAAAAAGAAACATGCGTCAAACATTATTGTTGCATTTGAGCAAACAATAATAGTTATTTTGCAGATAGCTTGGACAAGCAGCAAGATTTGTAGCGCTACTCTCACAGTAAACTAGGCTGCCGATGACGAGGAGATTGAGGTTCGAATCTCGGTCTGGTGGATTGAAGTTTTTTTCCTCCAAAATGGCTTTCCACTCTTTCACCACACAAATGCGGGTACACTTCCTCTAAATATTACCTTCCTAATCCTTAAAACCATTAGCGTAATTAGTAGGCCTACATTAGCATATAACCTGAACAGGTATTAAGACACGGTGTTAAAAATAAACATAAAATTAAACAATAAAACTTCTAACAAATCTTATTGAGGATATATCACAGTTTTGTAAGTTCAAGGCTTCCAGTTTGAAATGGGTTCTTGTTTTGTAGGTTATGGCTCAGATCTTTTATTTTTTAGTGTTGTCTAGACCTACTTGTTTGTTTTCTTATGACACGCAGTAATTTAATTATTTTGCAACATAATCAATCAGCTTGTTACACTTGTATTCAAGTAAAGACGAAAGCAATGAAGCTTTATTTAATACAATAAGTTTATTTGAATTTGCGTTTACTCTATTTCAGCGGTTTGTCCCCCTTTCTGGATGACTCTCTGGAAGAAACAACGACAAACATCCTTAAATGTGACTTCTGCTTCCCCCACGAGTATTTTGGTGACCTAAGCAACGAGGGTAAGGACCTGATCAGCCAATTGTTGCTAGCCACACCCTCACAGAGAGCCGGAGCAAGTCACTGTCTGAATTCGGCCTGGTTCACGGATGTAAGTGCAGTAGAGATACTTGCCAACCTTGTTAAAGTCTTAGAAGACCAGTTTTCAATCACAAGGAATGTCCATAGAATTTAGTATTTATATATATAAGTACTGGGGAGGGGATGAGGTTACATATTGATGAGTTACATACCCTGTACTCATCACAAGACATTGTTAGGATAATCAAGTCTCATAGATTACGGTGAGCAGGACATGCAGCGCGAATGAAAGATCCTAGAGTATTGTTCAAGGTATTGACTGGTAGACCCAATGGGAAGAGACCATTATTAAGACCCAGACGCAGATGGAAGGATAAAATTAGAATGGACTTGAAAGAGATAGGGTGTAATTAGGTGAGTTCAAGATAGGGGTAGGTGGCGTACTTTTGGAAGTGCGGGTTCTTATCCTAATTCCCTATAGCGGCTAAGTAACCATATTTGATCTCTGATGTAGCAGCTATCAGATATTACGGCTTCTCCCACACTCATCATAGATAACATTGAAGTAATCTTCCGACTTGTCTATGACTAGAAGTGGCTCAAGTGTGGCCACTCTTGTGAAAGGTTGACATTTTGTGGTACCACTGTGGTTCAAAAATGGCCCTTGTGAAAGGGCATTAAGGTTTCAGAGAGTTTTACTACATTAAAATGTTGGTATTAAGTGTTCAGAAAGTTTGATTACATTATGATATTAAAACGAAACTGGTTTGATCCTCTAGGCATCAGAGTTCTTAGTAACATATAAAGCAAATAGTACAATTCTTGACTATGAGTTGTTTTAAATTATAAAATGAATAGTTGCCTAATGGCTTGGAAATGTATAGTAAGACAGTGTAGAAACACTGTACAATGATGTAAAGTAAGTGACAGTGAAGGAAGCCAACCTGAAAGGAAGGTTAGGTTAGGCCTAGATATAAACAAATACACTTCTTTCCTTTCTTTTCTTCTCCCTTCACTTTTCACACATTTTTTCACTTACACAGTTACACATTGTTTTTAAATTCTCAGAGATTGGGCTAAGAGTGAGCTATGATATAACCTTGCTTTCAAATTACCTTAGTAAAAATATCTCAGTGTACATAATATATAGCCTATATTAGTCTATTGTTTAGAACAAAATAGTATTTCAAGCCCAATCTTTATATTACAAACTATATTTGAGAGCTGGAAAAGTTACCAGATCTTCTTTCACACATTCATATGTCAAGTTGAATGATCAAGATGTCACTTTTGATGGATTAAAGTGCTATTGTTGTTAACTGCAAAAAAAAGTTTTTATTTACTTAGTTTCTTTTCTTAACAAATTATAATATATTTAACCTAGTTGTGATTTGTGTGCAGTGGGATTGTGGTACAGTGATAGGGTTAAAAAAAAAAAGTTACTATTTTTGGGAGGTTACCATTGCAAAACATAATTGTATTTTGTTTTTATTACTGTATCTTACTGCCTGTTTGGGTTGTACATCTATGTACTAATTACGCTAATTTTCTAGGTATGAGGAAGGTTTAATTTAAAATAAAGTGTACCCGCCCACATTTTTGTGGAGTTAAAAATAGAAAACCATTCAGGAAAAACCATTCTCAGTACCTCTGGCCAGAATTCGAACCTCAATCTCCCTGTCATCGGCAGTCCAGTTTATTGCAAGATTGACACCTTAGACCATGCAGCCACCAGAGTTGGTATTATTATTGATATTAAATTTGTACAAACTGTTGTCATCTTTTGCCAATAATAATAATTTCCAGCAATGATTATTATATCAGTATTGATGCTCTCTGTCAATAGTGACAGCTGCAGATTATATGAAAATGAACGTGGTTGTATTAAGGGGGGTGGGGGGATGTAAGGAACTCGAGAAAAGGTAAAGTGTTTTTGCAATCTTTTTGGCCAAAATAAATCAACTATTGCTTCAGTATAAATATAGAGTTTAATTTTCTTCACATGGTGACCTCAACATTTCTCAAAAATCTGTCAAGGGTGTCCTGGAATTTAGTGACTTTTTCTTTTCATTTAAAAAGTTTGTCATCTAATGTCGCTGTTCTCATGACAGATATTCAACAACTTTTAGTATCATCACGTGAAGAAAATTAAACTCATATTTTAATATTGAAAAAAAAATATTTTATTTATTTTGGCCAAAAAAATGTTTCGCTATAAAAACTGCAAAACACCTACCTTTTCTTGTGTTCCCTTCATCCCCACCTTAACTTTGGAAATTCCAAATACACCTTCCTTCATATGGTAATTCAACTGTTCTTGTCCTAATGTTTTAAGGTGCAGAGGTCCAATGTTATCCCAACAGCAAGATTAGTCTCGTTCATGGAGCGACGGAAATCATTGTCTCGATCCCTTATTGCTTCAGCGTCGTAATGACATTTCTTCGGACTAAGTAATCTCTACCTTGAATATGGTGATTCCTTAGTACATCAACTGTATTATTGACATGATGAATACATATTGAGAATTGTGTGTGAAAAAACGTTGATAGTTAGAAATGAACCATTTATGCTCATTTAAACACAAACATATTGATAGTTAGTTTCTTTACAAATTAACTTGTTTAATCTTCAGTGTATTATATTATTTTATAAAGGACTAAAAACTGTTATCTTTTGTCCAAAAGATCTTTTGTGTATTTTAGTGCAACTAAAATAAGAAATATATTGTCTTGTAAGATATAATTACTATTATTGTAAATAGTTGTAAAAATATTTACTATAGCTACTATTATTGTAAATAATTGTAAAAATATTTATTTTTATTTTATGTAAGATTGTGATTTCTACCTAGAATAGATACCAAAGACTGAAGTAATTATATCGATGTATAAATACATAATGAATAGGTGGATGCTAGAAGAAGGCCTACTTTGTCCATACTTTAATAGTTAAATTGCCTTCTAGTCATACCCACATCGAGTGAAACTGAACAAAATTTAAAAATCTTAAAAACAATTATCTGTGTTATTAGTGAATTGTTTCGATAATCCCTTTAATGACAATAACTATGTAGGCTATGTAAAACATAGATACAAATTAATAAATGCTTAGTAAACCTATTTTGTGATTGTAAAAAATAATTAATTTATGTACATATTTTATTATTGAGTCAACTATTTACATGATTGTGAAAATCAAATAATGTTGCAATACGTTTTTAAAAGCTTTTAAATAAATATATTTGAATTATTAATTACCCAAATGTATGTAGGTATTTACATACTATGTCTAATTTATTAAATTATACAATTTTAAAATTGGTTGTGCCAAAAAATGTATGTGATAAGGTTAATAATGATATAAGCTCTGTAGTTTTATTAATGTGTTACTTATGTGAAAATTTCAATTTGTTTAGACAATGATTACAAACCTTGCAGATGAAATATTATAGTGTAATATTATTTATTTGTATATGAAATTTTCATAATTTAGTCTTTTTTTTAAACTCAAACCTCAGCATCTATTTTTATGAATAGCATAATATTATTATTTAAGTTCTACTACTTTATTTTGTTTATAATCAATAATATAATATGTATTAATATTAGTGAATCACATCTCATAGCTTATTATGTATGTACATAACTCTGAGCTATTTGAGTCGTTATTGTATCACTTAAAAATTTGAAATAAATGTATTTTGTTACGACCATGTATTAAAACAATTTTTTTATTTGAATTTATTTACTTGATGAAGATTTTTGTCTAGTTAACTTTCGTGTAAAGAAAAATATCACAATTTTTCAGCTTTAAAAGTAAAGTATTCTTAAGCCTGGTTTGGTAATTTAATAATCATGAGTGTTCAAGACTATTAAACACTAATTACTTAAAATACACTCAATTATTTTAATAATGTACAAAGGCCCCATTTTAATTACACTAAATAACTAACTCACTGGCCTTGTGGAACTCGAAAGTTCATGGCCTCCAGAATGTAAGCCCGCCATTCAACTATATCCTGAGGCCCCTCCCTCCAATCACTAACCTGACATCCTAACCTCATTCAAATCTAGTTTAACTTTATCCTCCCATTAACTTCATGGTCGACCAAGGGGACTTGTATCTTCAAGTTTCCTGACTAAAATACTGTGTACAAATTTATCGCTGCCTAGGTGTCATATAACCCCTCCCCCACCCTCCCCTCTTCTTACTTTGATTAACACTATCCTTATATGTTTAAGGAGGTATACAATCAATTAAATTTCTCTATTCTCCTGTTTATTCATTCTTCTTAGGCCAAATATCTTCTCAGTATTTTGTTCTCAAAAACTCTCAATTTATTATCTTGGTACAAAGTGAGAGACCATTCTTCACATCCATAAAAAAAACGAGAAAAATTATAATTTTGTATATGCTTGGGCTTTATATTTTGAGACAGAAAATAAGATAACAGCTTACAAACTGAATAATAATAATAAATTTAACGTGTTTTCATCAAAATAAGGCCAAGTTAAATAATGTCAACGTCAATGTTTTTGTTTTACCAAGTGTTTTTACCTTTGCTCCTTCATTAAAAAAAAGTGCCTTTTTATGTGTGTTTTTATGTGAGTGTTTCATTGTATTCGATTACATTTAAAAAAAATGATTTGGTCAAGTGTTAAGTATGAAAAGTGTGTGGAAAACGCTGTAAAGTAATGTAGAGAATTTGGTAGAAAAGGCAGACAATCTGGAAAAATAGGTGTGTTAGGCCTTATAAACTTATTTAATCATTTCTTCATAAACTTGAATATTATTGTTGAATTTGTAGATATAGTCTTCTTTCACCAGGAGAAACACAAATAACCACGAAAATAAAATGACAGCTACATTTGAAACATTCTAGAATAACTGAAGCTCACATTGCTGCCAGATATTTTGGAATGCATAGATAGCTTCTTTTTTTTAAAGGTCATAATCTTAGATCTAAACCAGAAGGTAGTTTATATTTGGTTGCCTACGAATCGGCCAAGTTCTCAGTGTCTAAGCTGAGAGGTGTAATCAGATGTGGAAAATACTCAATAGTGTTATGGTTTCTCTAGCAGGAGTCAAAATCTTTTCTGTGAGTAGCATTAGAAACAACAGGATTTATTTTTTTCCCCTCAGATTTTTGTGGATTAAATGATTGTTCATATATTGTTTTTTCTTTTTGTGGGCTTAGTATAAGACCAATGTATTGAACTTGTGTGTGCATATGTGTGTTATGTTAATCCACTTGGAATAGAGCACTTTCTAGCTCTAATCATTGTTTAAATTTTAAGGGACACTAACCTGAGTGATGCTAAAGTAGAAATTGTTTAAAAAAAGCATTATTAAATACTAAAACACTAATTTTAAAAAAACATGCTTTTACTGCTTCTTCAAGAACACGTAGGGGGAGGGGTATGGCTCGTCTTGTGTTAGGGTTAAGTGTGTTAAGAATATCGTTGCAATCTTTAGTTACCTGATCAGGAAACCCTCAACTTACACTAATTATTATTCTATTATATTTGGAAGAAGGTACAGGGAAGGTGGATAGAAACATACCAAAAAAAATTAATACAATACGGCTTTTACAATGAAAAGAAGAACAGAGTTTGTACTTTACATTGCCGCCATTGGACAAAGAGGTAATGGTTAACTCTTGAAGAAAATCAGTCGTTACCGCCCAATTCCCCGAACTAGGTTTCATTCTATCAGAACTCATCAGGAGGCAGTGTGGAACACACATATTATGCGACTTCCTAAAAGAGGAAACTATAAAACTAATTATTATTCTAAGTACAGGGGTTGAGAAAGCAGGGTTTGGATTAAAATGATTGGCATATGGTTAGAGAGATGAGAAAATTCCATTTGGGAAACCAACTACAACGTCAATGCACCTAGTCAGGATTTGAATGTGTTTTAATACATTATGATGATGTCCCTAGTAATTCATGATAATAATCTACCATATTGACTAGTATTAACATTTAAAACTCTAGTTATTGTAAAACATTTAGAAACACATTTAAAACTAAAAGAATTAAAGTTATCATAATATAATTGTCCATATATTTGTCCATATTTAATGTAATTGTGATAATTTTAGTTACAAATAACCAAAAAGTTGGAATATCATAATAAACAGATGCACATAATACGTGATAATAGATTAACTTGTAGTAAACATTCACCAAAGTAAAATTACAATTTAATATAATGGATCAAAACTTTTTTTTACCCTTTTCCTTATCATTTGTTTTTATAATGTTAGTGTACACACATTATTGTGTAGGTTGATAAAAGGGAAGCTAAGAATTTCAAAAGAGAATGTAATAGTACAAATATTGGTGTTGCTATGAATTAAATAATCGCCTGCGTCTCGAATAATCACCCAAACGAGACCTTCTTGTTGTTCCAGCCTGTGATAGAGGATCATCCACAGTGTACGGCGAACTAAATTCATCCCAGTTTTGTTTGTAACCTCCATAATCTTCTGGCTCAGATTCCACTACCTCTGGCTCCGCCCGTATTGGAGTGGGACGAACTAGCCCGATTACATTTTCTGTTGAAGTTATGAAAGATTTCAGTAAACTACATGTACTATTAATTTTTTCTAATATATAATTTTAGGGAGTTGAGACCGCGAGTTTAGCAAAAAATCACGCATACCTCACCTAAACTGCGCATCATGGAGAGATTTAAAAACTCAACTATAGTATAATTTGAACAAACAAGAATTGTTAAGAATGTTTGTATGCTGCTTTAAGACATCATTTTCTCACACCATGAGGCCAGTCCAGTTCAGGCCCACTCAAATAAATAAGTACAAAAGTTAACTTATGCTTGGTATTATTTAAAAAGCATCTCTATAATAAAGGAACAAAAAGTACCAAGTTTGTTGGCTAAACTAAGCCTTGAAATACAAACAAAGATATTGTTTGACATCGAATCTATGGTAATATTAAATTGCTATACCATATTTAAACTTTATTTTTAAGTTGTTCATTTTTTAAATGTGTAAATAACTATAAAAGCTGCTAAATATGTTCCTTTGCTTACAAACCAAGTGCTCCTCTAACCTCATAAAATGGTCACAGTTGTTAGATCATGACAGAGGCTTGAAGTATATTTTAAATGGTATATTCACTAGCGAAAAGCTAGAATTTACTAAATGGAGTTGATGTAACTCAAATTGTATGTAGTTTATAGTAAGGACTCAGCCTTGTGAGGTCACAAATTTGAAACTATTTATCAGTGTCGGTAAATCAGGCAACATGTGGAAGTAGATGAGTCATTTAAAGTTTTACATAATCAGCAGCTCCCATGTGCTACTAACCTAGTATTGTTGAGTGCAACATGTAAACATCAATACAAATCCTAACGCAAACTTCCAAGCTGCTCTAAAGACACTTAAACAAGTACCTAAGAATGTTCTTCGGTGTTTCTGCATTAACTTAAGCTCTCTATTTAGCTGTTCCTTTTCAGCCTCCTCTTGCAAATTTAACTTGGTTTTTATAGTATCACACGCTTTAGCCATTTCCGCAGTTAAGCTTTCTCTACAATCCTCATCAACGTAGATGGCAAATGCTCTATTGCCTGCAACATAGAGTATCAAGGTGAGTTCTTATTTGATAGACTGGCTAACCTATAAAAGGAACTCGATTACTTTGCACTTTTACATTTTTAATTTGCACAGACAATTTAGAAATAGAATTTTGGATCAAAAAGTTAGTTGTAAGCAAAGATTGGTAAAATGAACTCTTATCGAATTTAAATCATCATTTAATCCATAAAACCCTAATCTGAATATTATAAAACACTCTAACCATAACCTTTGTCTTAAAGCATTTGAACTAAGCAAAAAAACTTCAGTGGTCGCATGGTCTAGGCCATAATTTTTCAAGCTGGGCTTCACCATAGTTATCAAAGGCTTTGTGAGGCAATTTGAGAATATTCTTTATTTATTATTCACACTATAAAATATCATCAATGATTAGTATTGCAATTATTTAAAATCTAACTTAAGGTGCAGCCAGAACATTTAATGTTTTCCTGCTTATTTTATATTTTAATACTTGAAAAATGTAAATGTTGTTATTGAATGTTCATAAATTAGTATGAAAAAATTTATGAAGACTCCAGGACTTTTTTTTTTTGTGCAAGGGCTCTTTTGCTCTAAAAACTTTTTTTTGTAAACCCCTGGTTTAGGGCGTCACACTCGCAATATACTAAAGTGCTGATGACAGGGAGATCAGGGTTTGAATCTCAGTCGGGTGTAATGCCAGCCGGAAATTATCTTTAGTTGTGAGTTGTAAATACACATAGCCATCTATCCATAAATTGAATTTTTGATATTTGGCTATTCTATAATTATTACTATTATTATTGGTATTTTTATATCATTAAAATAAACATGCATCTAACTAATAAATAGCTAAGATTACCTTCTCCAACATAAACTCTATCCACAAGGACCTGCTGTCCAATGTTTTCTCCCTGAGGTGACACTACCGGGACAGCCACCACTTCATCTTGGACACGAGCTCTTGTAACTTGACCCAATGGAGAGCTCTGTGCAATAGCATAGTCAGGCCTCTCGGGTTCTATTGGTGAGATGGGTGTTGCCGCAAACAGTTGCCGACGTACTCTACAATACAACATGCATGCCTCATTTCTCACAATTTTTTTACTTTTATCAATTTAGTCTTAAGGAACCTCCTTCGCTTGTTGAATGGTCCAAGACTCTTGCCATTCTTGTAATAGACTGGACTGCAGATGACGAAGAGATCAGGGTTCGAATCTTGGTCATGTGTATTGATGGGGGGTTTACCTAGATAGTTTTTCACTTTTCCTGTACACAAATTTGGGTACAAGTCCTCTAAAGTAAACCTTCTCCATCCTTAACACAATACCATAGTTGGTACATATGTGTATAACCCAAATGGGTCGCGAGACGGCATGACAAAAAACGTTAACTTAAAGTAGATCTTTTTTCAATTATGTTTACTTTTCACTTAACTTAAAAGTTTCATATACATTAAAACATATTTGTATTTAACATATCATGCTATTTCTAAACCACTTACAAACTAACTTATTTTTTTTTTAGCAAAATACAAAAACTCCCTCGGCCATTATTTTATCACTGGGATAGAATATTTTACAATTTCAACAAAGTTAAGTATTTTTTCTCCTTGTTGAGACTCGAAATCGGGAAAATTAACTTGGTAGGCAGATACAATACTGGCTGAGCCAATGTGCTGAACATAGGATATATATAATTATATATTAATTATATATATATAATTAATAATTGTTTCAACATATTAATAAATCATACCAATAAACAAT
>CABFWB010009212.1:0-14025 GCA_902151455.1 Timema bartmani
CGCTCCTGTGTTTAAAACTCGAAATATGTATTAATAACTTATATTGAAATATAACGTCCCCCGTTTTATTTGTGTACCTTTTAGCCAACCCTAACTACAACACTGCCGCAGCACCGTAGGGACTTACATGGTTGGGTTGGACCCCGAGTGGTAGGGATTGGAATAGGTGGTTCGTGGGGAGTGTGACTCAAGTTTTAGTCCAATAATTTCTGTTCATTAATCGGTTCGGATGACTAAACTACTACATAGGCATACGGGTAGATCTCTCGTGACGTGGGAGAATGCACGTTAACGGGACTCGCAAAACTTCCTAGAGACCCGCAATCGACCCTCCGGTGGATGAACCAACAGACCACATTTTTTCACCTCCGTGTCTTAGTCAGTGGTTGCTAGATGACTACTCTCCTGCACCAAGCATAGCTTCTCTTCAATTGGGGTGAAGCTCCACCCCTACTTTTTTAATCAACCAATCACTAAACAAGGTGTTAATACTATTACTTAAACTTGCTAATCTCGATGTGTCCAATAATCCAGGAAGGTCCATTGGAAGCACCGTGCTCGCTCGTCAACAGGATGCAAGATATATGAGATATAAGCTATTCTCAGCAGGATGGCAACCCAACACTCTTGATTTACAAGAAAATGTACAAACGTGGGTTAACCTCTTGCCAGAATAAACCTTAAAATAATTATGCGCCTACACTACACCCCCCTCCAAAAAATAAGTGGAATATTTATGAGACATTTATTTGACTTAGGTGGTTACTACCCTTAACACCAGTTACTAGATAAGTCAGGCAAGGTAACAACAATAGATTGTGCCTGCATAGTTATTGGGAGTAGAATGTTAGGAGCAGGCCTACTAAAACATTTAACTAATGACCCCTTAAAACTAAAGACAGCTACAGCTACAACAATAAGCAATAACAATGGTGTGATAGTTGAGCCTAGAACTATATACAAGGGCTAAGGGTGTTCCCTTAAGTATGGGCCATAATTTTCCCTACTTCTTTATTGAAGTCAACTGGACTAATCGATTGCTTAACAAAAGCATCAATCTCGTTCACTAGTTCCCTGGTAAACTTAAAGTTTTAGAAATATTTAAATGTTATTCAAAACTTAAGTTTCCTAAATTTGGAATTTATATTATGGGTAATTTATTTTTAAAAAGCAATGCACCATAAACTGAAGCTAATATCTTGAAATCTCTACTACTCATGTCACAGTTACTAGCATTTAGTATGACACCACTACTCTCAAGTTTCAGAGTATATGGAGGCATACTGTCGAAAGTCGTCCTGCATACAAATATCACATAAAGGGGTTTATTTACTGAAAAAATCCAATCATTCTTACTTGTACGACATAAGAAAGGTTTTGACAAGTCTTGAACACTTCGTGGACAGTTTAAACTGAAACTTCTGTTTAAAAATAAATTGAGTTCTCAACTATAGACATTTGTGTCATAGAGAACAATATTTGAAGGACAAATCGTGCCAACATGCTTTTTATACTTGATTAGATCTTTAGCGTTCACGTTATTAAAGTATCGTCTTTCTTGACTGATAAGTATATAATCACGTAACTTATACTGAACATACTTATTAATATTCTTCCAAAACATAGGGAAAGTATAAATCTGGTATAGCTCCAATTGACTATCTGTATTTGCTAGAGGCACAATAATAATTTTTTGTAAAATATTATCACTTTCTACGGATTGTACAGTGGGCAGTCCATAAAATACATGTAAATACTCTGGTTTCACTGGTACAACCGTGGACAAAGGTAATTTATATATATTTTTTTTAGTGTAAAATATTAAAATAAACACTTGGAGTTATAAGTCCACTACTTAACGTGTTAGAACATATTTCTATGGATTGTCTTAGATTAATAATATCTAATATAACATTTGACATACATTCACTTACTCTAAGCAATAAATTGTTTAAATCAATGTGAGATTCAATTACGTGTATAGACCTAGTATTCCATCTACACTCCTGCTGAGCTCACTATAAATAACATTGAAGTGAGAGATATATTCCTTAGCAAGCTGTTGGATGAATTTTGAATTGTTTGTAACTCTATATTCTAAATTTTTCATTACTAAAATATGCCTATTCATATTAGAAACAACATCATCAACATCTTGGTCCAAACATCCAAGTTTTTGATTAATTTCATACAAATCATCAGAATCTAAAGTGCCAAAAACAATTTTGAGAATTTTACCTCAAAAATCAAGCTAAGCTCTTTTTTGCCTTTTAGGTTTATTAGGTAACAAGTCTTTAAAACCATTAATTTCTTGTTGATACAGTTTATAGTTTTCAATTACTTGCTCAGTGGTGGTTTTCCAATTTCGATACCATGAAGTACTATTTTCTATCAACTCATCCGGCAAATCAACGTTAGTTATAGAAATTACCAAGTTGAACCATTTTTTTTCTATATTTAATTCCATCATATCAAAATACACTACTACTTTAAAATTGTTATCAGGTTTCCTTTATTTTCAAGCTTGACGCCATTAGGTAATTCACTAATTTTCGTTGCTTCACTCAACGCATTGGAAAATACACAAAAATAAAACACTAAAGCGAACATTTTACTTGTGTCTCATGAGGTTACACAAATGGGAGGGGTGCTCCAATGACGTTGGGGGGTTGGTGTCCTTGTTTCTCCTGGCAGCCTGACTCTCCAGCGTGACTGGACGTGGTCGACTGGCATCTAGTCTCGAACCGCTGCTAAGGCCACCACGTGACCTACTGGTGTCCTTGGGAACCAGTGGCTTCTTTCTTGGACGAACTATTGGCTGCACCTCAACGTCGCTGTCACAAGGTACAGGGAATAACTTACCCAAATATGGCTCAACCCTATTTGTGCGAACAATAATAGTGCGTAAGGGCAGCTGCACCTTAAATCGTTACCAGTGACAATACTTCTAACACTAAATATGTTCCCTTACACTGGATTTGGAATTTATTTATTTGACTACATTTTAGAACTGGATTAGAAAGATATACTAAGTCCCCAACTCTGTATTTGGACACAACACTCTTCTGGTTATACTGTGCTGCCTGTTGTTGGAACGCTAGATTATTTATTTTCTTGACAATTTTCCACACACTTTGAAGTTTTTCAGCAAGGTCACTCACGTGTTCATTTGAGTTCAGCGGAAGCATCACAGAATAAAACTTAGTCATCATTGGTTGCCCATAAACAATTTCATATGGATTCATGTTTGTGCTAGAATGTAGCTTGGTGTTAAGTATTGTTATGTACCAGTTGTCATGTCAGCTATTTACAAAATGACTCAACATTTAAGAAATCGTTTGATGTACACGTTCAACGCGGCCATTTCCCTCCGGATATGCTGGGGTAGTTATAAGTTTAGTGACAATGACCAATATGCAAACTTGCACCATTAGTTCTGACAATGATGTTCGAACCCTGGTCACTAATATAATTCAAGAGTGTCATGAACTTCAACACCCACTGGAAAATAAACACTCTCATTATGGTCTCTGCACTATGATCCGGTATAGGTATCATCACCAATACCTAGAAAAATGGTCAATCATCGTTAAAATATACTTGTTGCTGTCTCTGGTTTTTGGTAAGAGACCGGCTATATCTAAACCTATCTGTTCAAACGGTGGGTTTATTTCGGGTAGTTTTTGTAGTGGTGCTTTTGTTTTTCCATATTTGTTTCTCTGATTGCATGAGACGCACCGTAGGACGTAGTTATCTACATCGTAACGTCGATTCAGCCACCAGTACTTTCGTGTCACCCTGTAATTCGTAGCTATTTACCACTGCGACTGGCTAAAACTGATTCATGACATTCTTTTAACACGTCGTCACGTTTTGACTCAGATATCACAATGCTCTTTCTTGAAAAAGTAAGCCATTAACCTAGTGGAAAATTGTGTTGTTTCACCAAATTTAACAATCGACATCTTGAGATTGCTGCTCTATTTGGTCCTCTAGGATATTAAGTTTGATGGTTCTTATTTTTATACTTAGTCCGTCAGCATTTACATGGAATTTTCCTGGTTGATGACACACCGTATATACATATTCACTAAGACGTAAACTCCATTTCATTAAACGTCCGCTAGGGTCTTTTAGACCTAATAACCATTTAAGAGTGGCATGGTCCATAATTACTGTGAAGGTTTGTCCAACGGAATTTATTGACACTCCACTGGACTACCGAGAAGTACTTTTTCCGTGGTGCTATAACTTCTGCTTGGTTCAGTTGGTGGATGCGAAAGCAACAGGGTGTTCTTTTCCCTCAACCTCCTGGGATAGCACACAACAAAGTTCATAGTTGCTAGCATATTTTTACAAGATAAATGGTTTTCAAAATCATTGAAAATAAATACTGGAGACGAAGTCAATGCGTTTTTTAAAGCTTCCATTGCATCTCTGGAGTCTGGTGTTCACTCGAACTTTGCTCCCTTTCTTAGTAGTTTAGTTAGCGGCTCTGTTTCCTGGTAGATTTCAATGAGCGTACTATAAAAGTTTGACAAAACTAAAAATGATTGAAGATCTTTGACTTTTTCAGAATGTGGTTGTTTCGGACGGCCTCGATTAACTGAGGATCACACTTTAGTTAATCACGACTTATATAATTACCTAGGTAATATACTTGAGAGGTCGTGAAGTGGCATTTATCAATATTTAAGGATAAATTGACCTAGTGCAACCGATTTAAAACTGCCCGCATTATTTCAGCATGTTCTACCATGTCCCTGCTAAATATAACTATGTCATTTAGGTAAACCAGGGTTTGAGTATGTGTTAACCCATACAAAATACCATCCATCAGTCTTTGGAACATAATCGAGGCATTCTGAGACCAAAGGGGATTCTAAAACATTTGTAGACCAATGCTGTATTTATAAAATACATTTTTGCTTTGTCGTCGGGATGAGCACATAGTTGTGTGTAGCCACTAGTCATGTCCAGTCAAGAAAGTCTTTTCATTAATACGTGTTTTCAATCGTTTCCACTAAATTAGATCGGGGATGAATGTCTAAGGTAGTTACTGCATTTAAAAGATTATAGTGAACACAAAATCGGAGTTCTGACTTTTTTTACAATCACTATAGGAGAGCTCCATGGTGGATCATGTATTTCCCTGGGTTTGATAAATCCACTCTTTAACTGGATCTTAACCATGTCTTAAACTAGGGCTCTTTGGTGATAGGGTACTCTGTATGATTTCTGTGATAGGCCTTGCATCTCCGGCATGTATTGGTTTGTGTTCTAATTGGGTAGCAGGTAAATTATCTTATTTCCTAAAGAAATCCTTAAACTATGGTAAAATAGGCTTCAAAATGTTTTTATTTTCCTCCAGCAAATGATCTATTTTTTTATTCATTGCAGCTTAGAATTTAGGTATTGTAGTCTCCTTAACCTCACAAGCTCGTACAAATTTATTTAGACCCTTAACCCGAGGTAATACAATGTCCGTGGCATACAAACTTCCACATGAGTTTTTTTCACCTTACATATGATGATCTTACTGGGGGTATCCATGATAACAATTTTGAAATAGAATATCTTAAATTTTTGAATTATTTGTTTGAATTTAAAAATTAAATGTCCGAATTTTAAATACATTCTAAAATAATAATTGAACACACAAAATAGGCTAAGCCATAATAAATTAGTACAATTCCCTACCTTGGTGTTGCTGTTGTGGTGGATGACGTTTGTGAGTGACGTTTGTGACGTCACCACTGTCATTTGTCCATTCATGCTGATTAAGATCAACGACCTATTTTTTTCTCGATGCTGATTTCTTCTGTCCCGATAGCAGCTGATATACACACGTGCGAATTTATCACTAGTGGCCTGCGGTACAAGGTTTTATGAGCTCATATCGCCTTTCTTCCACAAATAGCATAATTAAGCTAGCAGCAAGCGTAATGGAACTTCTAATTAGCTAACCTTGACATAATTTTTAGAATATTTTACTTATGTTCCGGCATGTTATCACTTACACATCACATAATCCATTTTGATATCACTTTATCACTCAATCTTCACTTTGGACACACTTCGCAAAGTCCCGATCCCACTTCCGATACCACTTTATAACGTCCCCCGTTTTATCTAGATGCCAGGTAGCCAACCATAACTACAACCCTACCGGGGCACAGTAGGGACTTACATCGTTGGGATGGACCCCAAGTGGCAAGGGTTGGAATATGTGGCTCGTGGGGAGTGATCCTCGAGTGTTATTCCAATAACTTATATTTATTAATCGGTTCAGATGACTAAACTACTACATAGGTATACGAGTAGATCTCCAGTGACGAGGGAGCATGCATGATAATCGGTCTCTCAAAATTCCTCTAGACCCACTCTCGACCCTCCATTGAAGGACCCACGAGATAAAATTTTTTCCCTACGTGTCTTAGTCAGTGGTTGCTAGATGACTACTCTCCTGCACCAAGCATGACTTCTCTTCAACTGGGGTGAGGCTCCGCCCCTACTTTTTAATCAACTAATCAATAAACAAGGTGTTATTACTATAGTTTAAACTTGCTGATCTCAATGTGTCCAACAAGCAAGGAAAGACCATCGGTAGCACAGTGTTCGATCGTCAACAGGATGCAAGATATATGAGATATAAGCTATTCTCAGCAGGATGGCAACCCAACACTCTTGACCTCCAAGGAAATGTACAAGCGTGGGATAACCTCTTGCCAGAATAAACCTTAAAATAATTATGCTCTTACCGAAACGAAATAATATTGGCCTACATTTGTAAACCCAAGCAAATTTTTACGTAAACCATTTTCTGACCCCCGTTTTTAAATGGTATAGTTTTATTTTCAAATAATTAAAGTCCTCATTATTATATTAGGAGCAGTAAAAAAAATCTATATTGGGTTGACAAGACTCAACACTTTGATTAAATTTTCAACATTTTATTAGGGGTTGCACATCTCCATGTCATAGCATTACTTTTAAATTCATCATTTATAAAATTTGACCAGTTAAAAAGGTAGATATTGACTCTGGAATCTAATATGTTAAAAATATGTCATTTCTGTACCAACCTTTCTCCTAAGAGGTTGAAGGAAAAATAACATACACTTTTTGAGAGACTTACCTACTTACTCAATGTTATTCAATAACTATTGGTTTAAAATTAAGTAGTTCGTGCTTATCTTTGTATAACAAAGGCGCACAAAATTTTATTGATATATTTGTCAATATCTCAGAAACTACCAGTTTTATAAAAATATATTTATTTTCATAGTTTTTATTTTTAATAGTAGGCCTTAATTCAATTTTTCAATGATAAGTTATCTAGTATCTCAAATAGTTGCGGAATTATAGACATTTCCAATTCCATAAGGTACCCAAAAATCATTTTCACGGGAAAATGAAAATAGCCATTTTATTTATAATATTAATCAACGCACATATATAAATTTTAATCAAAATAGTTTTAGCCGATTTAGAGTAAATTGTAAGATCCAATATAGAGAAAATAGATTTTTTCTCTATTCGTCCTTTAATAAACTACCCTTAATTTTAGAGTTAGACAAATACAGACACATGGCATTGCAAAAAACACGTTTTAGGTTTCGGGGATCATGAAACGACGACATCCATCAACATCTCGGGTTATATTTTTTTGAGAGTCGCAATGCTTTACTTTTTTTAGTGTTTGAAAAGTTAATAGATATAATTATTTGCCTATAGCTTGAAAATTATTTGTTTTATAAAAATAAATTTCATACAAATAATTCTTATTTTAAATAAACATATATATTTGCATTGATAAGTAATTTCATATCTCGAAGTGTTAATAAGAGTATGATAAAAATTAGAAAATACGCTTCAGTACGGGACCCTTAAAGTCATTTTTACGATAAATTGAGAGTAGCAATTTTGGTTTGTAATATTGATCAATGCTTAGAATTTAGAAATGAAATTTAATCATAATCGTTTTAGCTGATTTTGATAAAATCCATTTTTTTCTATTCTCTCACTTAAGTTTAGGGTAGATATAAATTTTTAGCCCGATCGGTAAAATAGCTTAGGCTCTACTATGAGTTACAGACAGACGGACAGATGGCATCGCGAAAACAACCTTTTTGGTTTCAAGGAGTCATGAAACGTCAACATTTATTAAAATCTCGAGTTTAATTTTTTTTACGATCACAATACTTTCTCTACCTGTAAGGTAGATCTTGATCTTGATTGTGTTCTTTGTTTTATCAGATATTTGGCGTTTCTTGTCCCGAATCCCCCCAAAAAACTGGTAATTGTGAAAGATGCAGTTTGGGCGTTAAATTTCTAGACTACCTCTATACTGTATATAAACTAGAGATTATGCAAGTGATAGTATAGTATCAAACAACTTATCCTTAAATTAGATCTAAAACTCCTTTATTGACACATCACATCATTGTTTTACTAAAAGGGTATATACATTTTCACAAATATTAATATATTACTAGGTTTTAATACAATTATCAAAGGTTTCCTTGACTATTATAATAACTATAAATTTGTTATCCTTATTGTAGAATTGACGATCTCAGAAATTCAAATTCTATGAGCTATATGTTGAGTATTGTGAAAGTAAGCTGCTATTAAAAATCAGTTACACAAACTTTGACCTCAAAAGCTGTATTTTAAACTTTTTTTTGTACTATAGCGGTTACATGGAAATGGAGGAGCACTGATTAACATTGATGGAAATCTCCTCCCAATAAAATTAATCAACCGTCAAGTGGGAATATATTTGTATACACGTAGATTGGATACAATTGGTTTATTTCAGCTACAACACAGTGATATATTTCTTCTAAAAAGTTCCACGCAAGATAACACAAATACATTAAACTCTCCCAACAAAACAAATAAGTGAAGTGTGTGGACACTTAAGGGAGGTAGAGATATTGGATTGCTCTTTATTTCTTCATGTTAAGAGTAATTTGCTAACATACTATGTAAGCTTTAATCAGGAGAATTAAATGGTGGATAGATTTGGAACATTAATTTCACAAAACGGAATAAAGATCAATAATTTAAATACTAATTTTCTCATATTTCAATATTTAGCTATCCGATTAGTTGGTTATAAATATTTTGCTACCATGTCATTTATAAATATAGTTAATAAATAGTGTATCTTTGTTATTTTTATAAATAAATATATATGTTAACAAAATTGCTTTATATTGACTGTTATTTATGTTCTCAGTGATTTGATGTGGTAATAGCATCTAACCCTAATTCCATAAAAAAACTGGTGTTGGTGACCGGTTATTGCTCATTGCCCAAGCTTGGTCTAAGTAATTCAGACTATGAGATTCTCATTCAACAAGTGAATATTATCTTCCATCTGGCTGCCACGGTTAGGTTTGATGAAAAGTTTAATATCGCTATCCCCATCAACGTTGGAGGAACAAAGGAAATCATTGACCTATGTCGGGCATGTGTGAGGAAAGGTTGGTTTGCACTCATCAATTAATAGTTTATTCACCATTCATTTGTAGTTTTAGCTTAGGTCAAAGAGTTACTCAAGATTATATTATTTAATGGTTATTAATTTACTTTGTTACTTAAAATACATCTTTAACCATTAATTTTATTAAGTTTGCAATTCTTGGCTTATCAAAGATGTACGGTAATTTATAATATATGTTGACGTCACAACAATTATATGTGATGTATTAATTTGTATTTCAGCCACTTGAAATGTGTGTGTGTTTTTTAGAGTATTGTATACGTATCTACTGCCTATTCCAATTGCCATTTGAAGGAAGTCAAAGAGTGTTTTTAATTGCTCATTGCCCAAGCTTGGTCTAAGTAATTCCGACTATGAGATTCTCATTCAACAAGTGAATATTATCTTCCATCTGCCTGCCACTGTTAGGTTTGATGAAAAATTTAATATCGCTATCCCCATCAACATTGGAAGAACGAAGGAAATCATTGACCTATGTCGGGCATGTGTGAGACTAAAGGTTGGTTTGCACTCATCAAATAGTTTATTCACCATTCATTTGTAGTTTTAGCTTAGGTCAACGAGTTACTTAAGATTATATTATTCAATAGTTATTAATTTACTTTGTTACTTAAAATACATCTTTAACCATTAATTTTATTAAGTTTGTAATTCTTGGCTTATCAAAGATGTACGGTAATTTATATTATATGTTGACGTCACAACAATTATATGTGATGTATTAATTTGTATTTCAGACACTTGTAATGTGTGTGTTTTTTAGAGTATTGTATACGTATCTACTGCCTATTCCAATTGCCATTTTAAGGAAGTCATAGAGTGTTTTTAAGATCCTCCTTGTCACATCGATGGTGATATCAATAAATACCTGTGTACCGCTGATGAGGCTACTATAGAGATCTTAAAGCCTAAGTAAGTTGATGCAGCATTTTATTTAATCAGGGTATAAAACGAGAAACTGGTTTTCATAAAATAAATTTCATTTTGTAATTTAACAAATATCATATTTTAATATGATACAATTTTTATTTAATTCAACTTTTCAGTTAAATTCTGAAAACATTTGTAATATTTGTTATATATGAGTGTATATAAAATATATTAATTTGAAAATATAGTTAATTTATTCATAAATAATAGATTATATATTTAAACATTATATATCTATTTATATTCATGAAAAATATAAAAATACATATGCTATACATTATTAATGAACAGCCTATATATAAATATGTTAGTTATTATATAACAATACAAATAAGGTTCTATATATGAACATATAATATTATATATACATTATATATGAATACTTATTGGGGCCTATGTATGAATAGTTATTATATATGAATAGATATTATATATGAATAGATATTATATATGAATACACATTAAGTCCTATTTATGAATACATAATTTATATATATATATATATATATTAAATGAATATCTATTATACATGAATATATACAATAAATGTGTGTATATATTAAAATTAATATAATATAGGTTACCTATATATACACATACACTTGTCGATCGTTGTAGCGATGGCTGCATATCATTACACTGAAGTGTATTCTAAAGGTTTTTATTAGGATTTTATATTTAAAAGTTTACTCGTCAAAGGATCTCAACTATACATAGATTTTCTAAATTTCTGTTTTTAATTTGACTCAAAAACGTATATTTTCACTATTCACAACTTGAAGATTAATTGATAATGATCACTCTTCCAAGTATTTTATCTATTTGGTGGACCCAAATAAACAAGTAAGAATTGAGCTATCATTTTTTCAACAAAAGAGAAATATTGTATTTACCGAAGAAAATCATACATAATCAGGGTTTCCATGGTGATGTAAACAGAGAATGAGTGTATAGATGAGCCACTGTGCACACAGAATAGAGGTTGAAAGTTTTCATAGATAATCAGGTTTTATTTGTGAAGCAGTTATATTTGATGACAGCCTGGACCCCTCGCCTTTAAAATAAAGACGATTTGTAGAAATTTATTCAACTGGTGTTCAACAACGCAACAGCGAATACAAGCAAAATTGATTGAATAATAAGTTGGATTTAGTGGGCTGAACACCAAAATATACATGATTAAAATAATAATGGACGAAGAATATTATTTTCCCGTTCACTCTTCCAAATTAGCAGATAAGTGGGAGTCGATCCCATGACGTTTACTCCTCTACTCTAGAAGAGTTGACTATGGTGGGGAGCTTCATGCACTTGCGTACGAGTTTCCTTCTTCCTCCTCAAGCCTTCTCTGAAGTTGAAGAAGTAGATAGAATTCAATAGGCCATTTAAAAATTCCAAATTCTCACGAGTTGTAATAAGATTTTGCATTTATTNTCCCGTTCACTCTTCCAAATTAGCAGATAAGTGGGAGTCGATCCCATGACGTTTACTCCTCTACTCTAGAAGAGTTGACTATGGTGGGGAGCTTCATGCACTTGCGTACGAGTTTCCTTCTTCCTCCTCAAGCCTTCACTGAAGTTGAAGAAGTAGATAGAATTCAATAGGCCATTTAAAAATTCCAAATTCTCACGAGTTGTAATAAGATTTTGCATTTATTTAAAATCTATTCCACATAATCTGAGATCATGATAAGTATAAACATAGTGTTAGTTGTGGTTTTTTCTTTGTTTTATAGGGAAAATATTTAGCAACAGAGAATAAAATCTATTTATACATTTAATGTATAGTTCAATATTGTGAGGTTTATATACGTTTAGTGCTTTACATAATATTGTTCCATAGAAGGGTATTTGAGAGTATCATTGCCCCCACCCCCTCTAAAATTATGAATGGCTTACTTAAGGTCAAAAAGATTTTATAAAAACTCTAGCGAATTCAGCTATAACGATTTTGATTATAATTAGTAAAGAGGAACAGTTTGGCACAAAAAACAAAACGAGTGTTCTCGTTTTCCCATTAAAATTATTTAGAGGGTATTTTACATAAAATGGTAATGTAGAATTTTGATAATTTATCCACAAATTTTTGAGGTGGAACTAACTTATTATTTGAAAGTTATAGTACTTTTAAATTTAAATAAATATTACTAAAAATATATTTTATAAAAACCCAAATGTTTTCGAACTATAAATGAATATATTATTTAAACGGAAGTCAGGGAAATGAGTATGTTTGTTTGTAATGCTCTTTGGTGAACAGAGATGTTCCTCTTTCATCAATATATTTCTCTAATAGTGCATGTTCTACCTATTATATGAAAAAATTATCAAATTTTAATAATTTAGGCTTTCAACGTTCGTAATTTATTCTATTATAATTAATATTATGTAAAATCTTTCAAACAAAACTTTAAATAATATTATATACAATTGAATTAACATTTTTACAGGATTCTTGATAAATGACCAAACACTTATACATTTACAAAATCAATCGCAGAGAATATATTAAAAACTACTGCTGCGGACCTTCCACTCTCAATTGTTTGACCTTCACAAGGTAATATAGTAATAACCATATTAAAATAAAATAATGTTGTCTAAAGTAACGTCTGCCCAGAAAATTATCAAAATTATCTTACACGCTATCATTAAGTCACAGCTAATAATATGGCGATAGTTTGGTTTGTGAAAGAAAGGGTCAACTGAATTTAAATTAAAATTTTTATGGTATATTCAGCTGGTTAGTTTTTGCCAACACTCACATAATTTACAATGTATATATATCAAATTGCAGATAACGTCTTATGTTGTGATATTCTAGTTTCTTTATAGTTTAAAAGCATTCAACATTGCTTGGAGGTTGCGTCCCTAAACCAATGGAAATTTTTTTTAGCCCCACGTCTTACTACCATTTATGGTTGTACACATATGTACTAATGATTATTATTATCTTAGGTATAAGGAAGGTTATAATTTAAGTAGTGTACACACGTTTGCATGAAAGGAAAAAGGAAAATCATTTTTGGAAAATAAACTTTCCGTACACTGTAACGAGATTCGAAACTTGATCTCTATGTCATTGGTATTCTAGCCTACTTCGAGAGTGACAACTTAAACTAGCCAACCACTGAAGTGGGAAACATTATTAATCAAATAATATTGTATTTCAATACTATATATTGCTATTATGTTCTTTATTTGAAATATATAACTGCTATGCTATGTTTTAATAGTATTTGAAATTATTCCTAAGCTAATAGTGATAGGTACACTCTAAATTCAAAATGTGTCCTTAATAACTAGGATAATGTTGCTAAGGTCAGTTAGACAGAAAAACAATCTTGCAATTGAACTTCTAACTTGTAAATGCATTTTTTTTTAAATTTTAACCATGATTTATCTTCAATATGTAATAGAATAATATTTGCACGTGGCTTTGGTTTCATTAAACATTAAATCATCACATTCGTCAACTACAAACGCTATAATAAACAAAACTTCAAGAGCAGTGTTTTATGTGAATAAAAATATTCACGAGCAAACATGGATTCTTCCTTATTCTCTCCCACTCTACACCAC
>CABFWB010009213.1:3340-14021 GCA_902151455.1 Timema bartmani
GGGGGGGGGGGGGGGTGATCAATGTTGACAGCATAATAAGTTTGTATTTTCTAAAAAATATATATTATTTTTATCACCGCGTTTTACTACTCTTTCGGGTTGTACGCTTATGCACTAATTACAATAATGGTTTTAGGGATTAGGGAGGCTATATTTATAGGATGGGTACCAGCATTTTGCGTGAAAGGAGAGTGTAAAAACATTTTGGAAAAAACCCTCTTGGTACACCCAACCAAGATTCAAACCTCGATCCCCCCGTCATCGGCAGTCTGGTCTACTGTGAGATTAGCGCCTTAGACCACGTAGCCACCGAAGCAGGTCTTATAAATTTAATTTGAATCAAAGTGTGGGTGCAGTATTCCATATAGGGGCTATGTTTTGAAGGTTGAGGTGATCATAAGAGAAGAAATGTTCACACTTTTGGTTGTATTAAGGCGATTGCCCCTTTTTATTTGGCGTGGAAATGCAGAGCCATGGGAACAAAAGGTTATCTTCAAGAATTTTTATTGTTTTGCAATTTTCTTTTAGTAAACGGTTTGTTCAAGAATAGAAGCATGTTGATTATGTTATACTTTCTATATACACCCCCCCCTTCTATAATTTTAACAGTAATCAAATATCGATAAAATAGACATTTTTTAAAAGAAAACTGCCGGATTCGTAACAAAAAATAAGAAAATGTAACACCTAATAAACATTGATACACTATCTTAAGAAGAGGTGTTAAAATATTAACATAAAAATTTCCCTCGTTCTAGAGGAAACTGGTATCTCGAAGCGTATAATTTTTCCGCAAGATCTGTCCGGTAGCTAGTGCCATCTACTGTTTCCGTGATACATCTGTACTTGTTGTCGCGGAAGGATACTTTGGTGTGTTGTGAAGCCACGCCACGCCTTTCACCCTCCCACTCACCATCCCACAAAACAGGTTTTAGGGTCAAGGGCCTTAATTCTGTTCTACCATGAAATTGTGACTGAAATATTGGTCTGTATGTTACAAGCCTTTCTACGGGATGTGAACTGTTGATGTTGCGGTGGGGTGGGGGGAAAGGGAGATATCTGATGGAGAGAGAGAAAGAAATGAGAGGAATACTTGCGACAACAACATTCCGGGGAAGGTATAATTAAGTCAGAGCTCAAGAGGGTGGCGGGTTGGAGATCTAAGAGGTCTTCTTGACACGTGGGTATATTGAGATTCAAGACTACCGCGATTTCAATACTGAGAGAATCCGTTCTTTTCATTTTCATTTCCCCTCTCAGAACTTTTATTCCAGGCTTACCATCCGCAGGAGTAGGCGATATTAGTTTCCCCTCCTCTCTTCTCGTTGATCTGTCATATTCGTCGTGATATAACCGTGTTTATTATTTTATTATTATTATTATTATTATTATTTCGTTGAAACATTTTAATACAATTTATGGAAATTGGTTTTTGCTTTTTTTTTCTGGTTTAAGGGAAATATATTATTATTCACGTTTAAAATAGCACGGGGTATAATAAGACACAGTGACGTGGCGTGTAGTGTTTCCAGAATATGCATAATTTGTTAAAACTGTTCTTGTGGTGTAGAAGGATTTTGGTCAGACGAAACCTTTTAGAAAATACAAACATATTTTATTAAAACAATAAATATTGATAACATTTTACTATGTTATTAATGTAATTTTATAGGTATTTATAATATCTATCAAAAGTGATAGCTGTAAATCACATGACTTCGTATGAATATATTAAAATAGTCAGCGGTATAGTTAATTTCTATACCATAAGTTATGATGTCGGGGTGTTTCTAAAGCATTACTATGGTATTTCAAATTAATTTCCTAAATCGTATGGGGTACAGTTAATTTCTTAATCGTTTGATATAGTATGTCAAATTAGTTTCTAAATTGTTTGGGAGACAATTAGTTTCTAAATCATTTAGTGTAAATTGTTAGGTCGCTCATTAAATCTTGAGCTGATAAGATTAATCTAAAATATCACACGTCCCAAATATAATAATTAAGGTTATCGTCACCCAAAATTTCAGTCCTTGACCATTTGTCTAGTGACGTGTTGCTTGCGGGCAGACACGTAAACTTGTACCGCGGGTTCTACGTGCTCCAGTGTAATATATGTGGAGGCATGGCCTGGAGGTATACGCTTCACGCACTCCATACGAGTGTCACCGGTTGCATACATCTCAGTAATTCAAAGTTCAGCAGCCGTAGGCAAACAAGCGAATTTTTTTTTAAATAACCAGGGGGACGCTACCGCAAATTTTAACTCGTACAAAGGTTTTTTTAAAAATTTATTTGAACTAAGGTTGCATCCATATATTCATACACGTGTCATTTTAATTTTATTTTAATTATTTTAATACCAACGTTGAGGTTTTTTTAACACATATTATTGTTACATGGTTTATAAGTTACTGAATTGGCGTTCAAAAATAATTTATTACTAAAACATTTTTCTAAGCTACCAATTTTGTTTTCACTCCTCCTAAGTCTTAAGGGATTTTTTTTGTGTGTTTTTTCCGACCAAAGTTATCATCAAGTTTTATCAACCATTATTGATATGTATTTATTTATCTATATCACACGGGACACTCGAAGCCTCAAATTCTTCTATCCTTATGGTATTTGAGAGATTTAAAAATCTTAAAAAGTCTCTAATTATTAAGATCTTGACTTCAAATAACAATTTTAAGCAATTGGTAAAAGTAGTTAAATATACCAGTGTGTTTGGAGACATAATATAAGAAAAGGATAACATTTTACAATGTACCTAATTAATTTACAAAAAAAAAAGTTATTTTTGTTTTTATGACGTAATAAAAATATCACCCACCTCGGTGTAGTAGTTGGCTAACGCGCTAGTTTCGTGTTGAGCCAGACTGCTGAGGACGGGGAGATCGAGGTTTGAATCTCAGCCGAGTGAACTGGGGGTGATTTTTTCCTAAATGGGTTTCCACTCTCCCTCCACACAAATGCGGGTTCACTTCTTCTAAATGTAAGCCTCCCAATCCCTAGTCCATTATCGTAATTAGTACTTAAGCGTATAGCCCAAACAGGTAGTAAGACACGGTGATAAATATATAAAAATAAATAAATAGATATAACAAACAAAATGTAATTTTTCAATGGCACCAAGCCTTGAGGAACCTTTTTTTAAACTAAATTTTAAATATTTTTACTTTAAATAAAATTGAACCTTTTTAAAGATTTGAGGATTTGAATTTGGATTCGATAATCAAAAGAAAATTTAAGATTCGAATTTTTATATAATATAGTAAGGATCTCGTAAGCAAAAAAAAAGGGTAAATTGTATCAAATTTGGTGAAATATTACACCGAAACAAGTATAAATATTCGGATACAACCAACATATTGTTTGTTGATGTTATTCTTTTCACCATCTATAATAAAACATTTTTGAGTAATTTCACAAATAAAAGGGGGGGAGTATCCACAATAACTTCGTTTTAGGTCTGCCATCAACAGAGCAAAAACTTATTTGAAAAAAAGAAATATACAGTATATATTGATAGTCTGATTCTGTACAACTTTCTTGGGAACAAATTTCTGAAGGAGGCAGCTTCCCACGCGAGCAAGGGTTGCCGTAAGAGGGTGGTTTTTATACACGTGAAAGGGGTTGTGGGGTTGTAACCGAAGGAAAAGCCCCGTTTCATTGAAATAAATGATTGCTATCTTCAACTGGAGCTTACTAACGCTTGCGTTCACTCTACGAGACTTTCTTTCTCTTTTTGAAAAGCTCACAGAATTCCCGGAAGTCACATTCATCGGGTATTCAACGGGGAGCCTATAAGCTTCCTCCCGAGGGAGGTGGAGGGTTAAGGCCGTTGAATCCCTCCTCCTAACTTCCCTTTCCTATGGATGATCAACTTACGTTACGGCAGGTATACACGCCAGGGACTTTGTTGATGCGGAAAGAATACACAGGCTGTGTTGGGGGAGCTGGCGGCTTCATAAATAGCCTCTCCCCCTAGGGCTGTAAAAGGGTGGGGGTGGGGGGAGTAGGCAATCCGCTCAGCTGAGCCTGTGCGGTTAATCTCTTCTGCAAGCCTGAAAGGTCAATCGGAAGTTCACCAGTGTTCGATTTTCAAACAGACCTATATTTTCTCACCCACCTCCATTATTCTTGTCATAGTTATGTTAAGATCATTCAACAGTAAATATTTCATTTTACAATTTTAACAAGTAAAAACTATAAGCTATAAATATTGATTCAGTGATTTCAAATACTTACACTTTACGATTTATGAGGGGTCAAACTTGATATTTTATGTTTTTTACGTGACATTACTAAGGTGAAGTAATTATAATATGATCTGCTTAATTCAAAACATTGGGTAATTCGAACCCACCATGATTCTTCATGAAATATTTATTTAAAGGTCTTTACAAATAAGAATCACCATTAGCGGGGAGAGAGGATGAAAAAACCACCACAATAAATAGCTTGTTAAACACCACCCTCAGTTCACTGAGCCAAGATTCGAGCCTTTGCCTCCTCGTAAACAAACTATCGAGAGCTATCTGCTAAACGTGCGCTCGCTCGCCAGTTTGGCCACACAGTCGCTCAGTCGCTCGCTTGCACGCTTGTCAGTCTGGCTAAACCCTTAGTGTTAATGACGCATAGTAAAATTATTATTATTATTATTATCATTGCGTCTTACTACCCGTTCGGGTTATACGCACTTACGCTAATGTGTAATGGTAGGGTGATTGTGAGATGAAATGGAGGACCTACAGCTTAACGTGGGATCCGAACCATGGTGGAGGCCTGGCATTTCACACATTCACAAGTTGTGATTAATACACGTCTTGTCATAGGTGAAGGAAGGGTTTTGGCAATCAGATAAATCTGTGCCGGGACCGAGGATTAAAACCCGGACCCTCAGCACAGAAGTCCGACACCCTACTCCTAGACCACAAGGTCACCTGCTTATTTTATTAAAAATACTAATATATCATTATGTAGACCTCATGTGAATGTTTAGTAACACTACACTGACCCCTTATAACCCGTGAATTGTAATGATTTGAAATCAATGAATCAATATTTATAGATTATAATTATACACTTGTTAAAAGTGTGCAAATAGAATTTTTTTTACTGTCGATTGACCTAAATGGAGTAGTATGTAAACAGAGGTTGGGAGGTAAAAAATGTGTTTGGTCGGTCAAGTTGGCAATCGTGAAAATATGTCACTGGGATTAGAAAAAAAAAAGAGGAGGGGATACCAATAAATGCATTACTCGTAAAAAAAATCTAGCATTTTGACTATGAATAGATTACACAACATATAAAGTATTATTATTTTAATAAAATGGAGGTGCTATGTAAATGTAAACATCGTGGGCTGTAAACTCATAAACTGTTTTAATCCAATTAACAGTTTTTTCATAGTTAAAAATATATGTTTAAATACTATATGCTTATAAACTAAGGCTATTTAGTTTAGTTTATTTAGTGTTTTACGCGCTGTTTTATTAACACAAGGTAGTATCAGGCAAGACTTTAAAATGAAATTAGCTAATTAATACAAATTTACTTAAATACCCAACCGCTTCGGTGAACACTTGGTGTAAATGATGGAATTAATTTAGTCTTGGTTTGCGTCTTGGTTTGCCGGTTTGACTCGGAAGGTCACGATTTGAGTCTTGGCTAGATGTACTGAGGATGTTTATTTTTTTTCTCAATAGCGTCCCACTAATTTTTCACTCATATTAGAGTGTACTTCCTCTCAAGTCTCAATTACCCAATCCCATCCCACTAGCTTATTCTGTGGTTCTGTCTTATAAGCTACACCATAGTGGAACCAAGCAAGGTAGCAGTCTTACCTTGATTGATTACACTATGGCCCTATCTTATAAAGCTACACCATAGTGGAACCAAGCAAGGTAGCAGTCCTACTTTGACTGATTACACTCTGATCCTATCTTATAAGCTACACCACAGTGTAACCAAGCAAGGTAAGTTTGCTATCTTTCAAGGTAGAACGTAGTGTGCATATTTTTTTAACGAGGTTTTACTCCACAATCCCTGAACATAAAAACTAAGGTAAGGAAAAGCGAGAGGCGATAAGAGAAAAAAAAGGGGGATGCTGGGAAAGATAGGGTGGTTTGGGGTATTGGATCACTTGGAGCCATCCTCACTTAACTACTTGTTTACATATTGCAGGGTCATATGAATAATGCAGTAAGTGGACGGAGGGGCAGAAAGAGGAGAAAAAAAACCCTACTGTTCGCGAGAACCCATTACTTGAAACAAACAGTTTGACTCCCTCCCCCTCCCCTCGGCCCTGCTCAGCCCTTCCCTCTACCCATAGAACCACTTCCCTCCCCCCAAACCCCCTCCTTTGGCTCACGGGCGATCTAATTTAACAGTCTCTAAAAAAAAAGTCGGACATCTTCATATTAAAGTTCTTGGTTGTTTCGTTAATGTTTGGTCATTCATTACAGAGTTTGAATACGAATGAGTTATTAATGTTTCTTTAATTATTATGATCACTGCTCCACGCAAGCTCAAATTAAACAAGTACATACACTGACAAAAGTTTATAAACCTTATTTCGTTCTAGTCCACAAAAATATATTCGCCTCATGATACAATGATAAATATCAACTTATGTGAATGCAATCCAGTTTTAATAGAAAGAGCATTTGAAATTGCAAATCTTTTTTCCAAGTAAAACGAATCAAATGTTGTTATATTATTAGTATTATTTTATAGATATAGTCCTAGATAAGCTCTTATATCTATCAAAATTACAGCTGCATATCACACGACTTGATGTATGAATACGGGACAGTAGATCTAGTAATTTTTCAAGCGATCGGATAAAGATCTTTCTTACAATAATTGGACTGTACAACACATTGGTTGCCTGCTTCGGTGACCGCATGGTCTAAGGCGTCACTCTCACACACTTCCATGATGGGAATATCCAGGTTCAAGCCTCAGTCGGGTGTAAGGGGAATGTTTAAAAAAAATGTTTGATACTCTCCCTCCACTCAAATGCGGGCACACTTCCTCTAAATATAACCTTCCCAATTCACAAAACCATTTGCGTGGTTAGTACCTCTAAGCGTGTAAACTGAATGGGTAGTAAGACTTGATGCAATTTTTTTTCATCTCTGCTTATCATGGCAACACACCACGACACGTCACTGATGTATTATTTTAAGTGAGTATACAAGTGGACGATGTGTCAGGACATTAAGAGTCCAAAAACTAATTAACAAACGTTTCAAGAACTCCACAATAATTAAGAACCAGCTCAGTTTTGTTGGCAACTTGTAATTATATACATAGCGGGTGACCTGGTGGTCTAGGGGTAAGGTGTTAGACCTCTGTGCTGAGGGTCCGGGGTTCAATCCTTGGTCCTGGCACAGATTTATCTGATTGCCAAACACTTCCTTCACCTTGACAAGATGTGTATTAATCACAACTTGTGAATGTGTGGAATGTCAGGCCTCCACCGTGGTTCGGATCCCACGTTAAACTGTAGGTCCTCCATTTCATCTCACAATCACCCTACCACTACACATTAGTGTAANGGATCCCACGTTAAACTGTAGGTCCTCCATTTCATCTCACAATCACCCTACCACTACACATTAGTGTAAGTCCGTACAACCCGAAGGGGTAGTAAGACGCGATGATAATAGCGATGATAATAATTATAATAATAATAACAATAACAATAATATATACATCGCTGTCAGATACCTACAGTAATTACATTATTTAAATTAGGATTGATAGGTCAATTAAGGTGGGATGGAGGAAGACTGTAGTTAATTCTAGTAACCAAAAAAACTTAAAAAATATATATTGCTTCAAAAGATATGTTTAGTTTAATATTCTCTATACCAGTGGTTTCCAACCTTTTCCATATTGCGGTCCCCCCTGAAGTCAATGATAACTCAACATATCCCTCTCCCCTAATCTCCTCCGCCATATGAGGGTGATATTAAAAACATACGCACACATTTCTAGTACATAACCCATTTAAAATTCATAAAATAAAAATTAATTGAACAGATACGTGGGGGGAAAAAACTGTTGTTAAAGCAAATTGTGATTTTAAACATTTGTAATATTATGTGAAAATACAAATAAAAACTAGCTTTAAAAGATTTTTTTTTGTGGACCTCCACACATGACTCCTGTTCTAGACATGGTAATCCCAAAATATATTTTATATTTGTTATGAGAATTGTGGCATTTGACCAGGATATTTTTAGAGTCTGTTCCCCATAGCCTTTTTACCTGAATGACAGTTTGAAAATCATATGTTTAGGTTTTGGGTTGCCAACACTTGTAAAAGATCACTGTTTTGTTATGGATGTTAAGTTTTTTAATTACCTGTTATATTTTACATTTATAGTAACGTAAACTTAAGTTTTCTCATATTATTTAATTATTTTTAATAATTTATTTTCATCTAATCTGAAACAATATTTTAAACATTAATTAAAAGCACTTATTTTTCGTTTTGGAATGTTATCTTTAATGTCTAATATAGTGCATATATTAATACTTTTTAATACAGGCATCGTATTTACTTGGAAAAGAGGAAATACTTGTAATGTTTTTATATGTAGTAAATTGTTATGATTATTTTATCGTTTTCGAAATATTTAACCGAATAAAATACTTTTACACACTACTTGGGTACACCATTCTAAAGAACTTGTTTGCGTCGTGATTTTTTTTTTAGCACCACGTCTTACTACCCGTTCGGTATTATACGCCTAAGTACTAATTACTTTAATGGGCTAGGGAATTGGGAAGGTTGAATATAGAGGAAGTGAAACCGCATTTGCGTGGAAGGATAGTGGAAAACCTTTAGGATAATCAACCCCCCAGTTTACCCGAGCGAGATTCGAACCTCGATCTTCCCGTCCTAGGCAGTCTAGCTCAACACGAAACTTGCGCGTTAGCTAACTAAGCCACCGAGGCGGGTGTCACTTTAATTGAAAAGTAAATATTCACTAGCTAAATAAAAGCAAACTAAATATTACACTTTTTGACGATAATTTCACTGAGGGGATCTCCATTGGACGTCAGACAATCCTCAACACGCTGTACATAGCTTTCCTCAGCATGGACCGTATAAATGTTTCCGACCCACCCTATTCAAGACTACGTGTTGAGAACAAAACTAAACGTATTTACTGGAGAAATATTTCATTAACTTTTACCAAAAGCAATTTTCCTATAAAAATTGCAGAAAACAAAGTCCTAAACTCACGTTCATTTCCAGCCCAATTAAATATTAATGTAATCCAATTTAAATTTACTTTATTTTATCTTTAATTTAAGGTAAACTCGTTTACCTCGTTCATATAAATATATACAAACTATTTTAAGTTAGGAGAGCCTATACCAACTGCAGTGCCCAGTTACTGAATAATCGGATAGAAGGACGAACTCACATGTCAATAATAAAATATCAAAATGTAGCGCACCTCCTTAATTTACCCCAGAAACTAAGGTCGGTGTGCAACAATTTACAAGTAAAAAAAAAAAGGAACATAAATTTGCAGAGGAGCCGAAGGACTATACAAAACAAATGGGCCATAATGGTTCATACTATACTTGTTTTGTTTCGTTCTTGTTTAGTTGTGGACTTAGTTTCTTCTTGTAGCTTAATAGCATTAAACGCTACAAACATCCCCTGGAATTGAACCAAGATACCCTAGACTTGTGTCCAACAAATCTAATTAGTTTTTAAAAACATATGTAAACATCTGTTTGGGCTATACGCCTATGTACTAAGATAATGTGTAAGGTATGAGAGGTTTGATTTAGAGTAAGTGTACCCACATTTGTGTCGGAGGGAGGGTGGTAAACTATTTAGGATAAATCACTGTCAGTAAACCCAACCGAAATCCGAACCCCGATCTCCCGCGTCAGCGAGAGTGACGCCTTAGAGCAGGGATTTCCGACTTAATTACAAGAGGTCCAAATAAATAAAAAAAGCCGGCGAACGACTTTTGTTCATTAATTTTTCTTCAAAACTCATTTTTAAAACTATGGACTGACATGAATACATTTAGAATATAAAACAATCATAAATACCTCAGTGGCTTGGTATAAAACAATCATAAATACCTCAGTGGCTTGGTATGTCTTTAAGTTCGTTCAGAAGATTTATATGACGGAGTGTGAGATAAGAGAAACTGTGAGATGATTCTCAAGAGAGAACACAGATGCTCATTAGTAAGTCAGTTTATAAGATCACTCTTACTGAGTCTTATGGTTGAAAACAATTGTTCGCATGAATATGAGGATGTAAACAATGCCATGATTTACCATGTTTGGAAATGTTGATTTTGGCACGGTTTTATAAAAATACAGTTTTTTGTGTGTGTGTTTAAAAAATCCCGTTTCATAACGCATCACATTTAAATTAATAATTATCTCGTGGGTCCAGATTAAACCCACATATTTAACTCACGGCCTGTAATTTGCCCATCCCTGTCTTAGACCATCCGATCACAGAAGCGAGTCTATAAATTGTTTTTTGTGTGTTTATTATTTTTAATCTCTTTTATTGATTAATGATTAAATTTGGAGACCTCCTCTAAACTTAGATACAAGAGAGGAATTATAGAGGCAATCACAAACTACATAAACCACCCTATAGCCGTCCAATACGAAA
>CABFWB010009214.1:0-14020 GCA_902151455.1 Timema bartmani
TTAATGATAAATAAGAATACATTTTTACTTTGACGAAGATACATCGTTTAAGGGTATTTTACAATTAACTTATTTTTGAAATATTTTTTCCCAAAATATAATATACTATATTAGAATGTTTGTACACTGATTGTGCCATACCATTTATTTATACCACACTAACACAAGTGCACAAATAATACATAATTATATAATTTAATACCGAGAAAATTTATTAGAATGACCATGTATACCGTAAGAATTGTTAAAAAAAAGTGTAATAAATGTAACAAATGGAAAAAATGTTCACCAACCAAGATAAACTGCCAAAAAAAGAATAGATCTAGAATAAAAAAATAAAAATTCTGGAAAATCTGGAAAGGTAAGGGAATTTTATGACACTTATTTTTGTACCTTGTTAGACACTAAACTTTGAATCATAGCAAATTAAAAAAAGTGTTTTAAGTTTCACAGAATCTAATTGATATTTCAATATTCATCTTTTAAAAACATATATTTGAGGTATTTAACGTACACTTTCTGAACCGACTGATACACACGATAATGTCTATGAGCGAAAGCGAAAGAGCCTACCAATTTTGCCTGGAAAGGTATTTTCACGTACCTTCCATGGTTCTTTTACACGCCACAATCGACATGGGCCCAACGACTTTACTTTCCCATCCGAAGGAAGTTGTGCTACGGTTTTTTATCGCTCAAGAAAAATCCGTCGACCTTGGCTGGGTTTAAACCCATGAACATCGGGTCTTGAGGAGAGCACTTTCCCCAACAATAATCATCGAAAAATATTTCGAACGTTGAATACACAGTTTTTATATATAATAAATGTTTGCAGGTGTTATACATTTTTATTTTTTTTGCAAATGGAAGTGTAATATCAGTATTTCGGACATTAAGTGTATCTGTCATACCCATCTATCTCACCCACTGCTTTTATTCTTTGTTTGTGTTAAACATACATGATACCAGGCTATACAGGGTGTTCCCGGAATAAACAGACAATTTTTAGGAAGTGTTAGGGTATCAAAAAAACTAACTCAAAATGTCCTTTTGAGATTTGTTCGTTTTCACTTCTTTTTTCGCGCAAATAGCAAAAAAAAACAAAATCGCATTTTTCTGCTTAGAAAGTGAAATAAAACTAAAAATATTACAAAACGTTTATTAAAAACACCTTGGAATAAAGTTTATGCAATATTAAACTATTATTAATTTGATTCTCATTTGTACCGAACTTTTTCTTAATTTGGGAGGAATCCGCTATGAAACATCCAACGAGATATGTGAAAGTAATCGGAAAAACACATTTATCTATTTTGTTAAAAAACATTAAATTAATTAAAATAATTACTAAGTTAAAAAATTGCAATGCTTTCCTACAGGCTGGAGGCCATCATCTGGACTAAAATATATAAATAAAGTATTTTATTTTATATCTATATTTTGATTTTGTCTAATTTTTGGACGTTTGTTCGAAAAGGAAGTAAAAACGAGTTAATATCCAAAGAACATCTTGAGTTAGTTTTTCGTATCTCTACCAAAGTTGGGTTGTTTATGGTACGTGTGTAGGCACCGCAATTTTTGGCCCAAAACTTTTTTTAGGCCAAAATAAATATATGCTCCAGTATAAACATGGTTTAATTTTCTTCACGTGGTGATATCAAAAGTTGTTGAATGCCTATCATAAGCATAGCGGCATTAGACGATAAACTTTTTAAATGAAGAGAAAAAGTTGTCATTAAATTCCAGGACACCCTTGACAGATATTCAACAACTGTTGATATCACCGCGTGAAGAAAATTAAACTATATATTCCTACTGGACATCTATCACAAAAAAATGCAAAATTACTGACCTTAACTCGTGTTTCCTACACTCCTTCCCATCTTAATCCGCGATCATCCTGTATATACAGTGTGTTCAGAAACTCATAGCCCAAACTGCACAAAAATAGCCCGTTTGAACCAAAAGTAATACAAAATCCCTGTACACTTACATCCTGAAAACTATGCTAATACCATTTAATCGTGTTCAAAGTTCCGGTGTATATCGCGGGGAGAGCAAAGCTGTTCAAGCATGCGTGTTAGTATCCGACCGAACATTTGGCTTCGGCTTCGGCCATAAATTACACCTTCGTCAAAATAATCGGCTTCGGCCAAAATTAGACCGAAGGTTTCGCCGAAGCCGAAGTTTCATTTAACTTACCTTACCCAATGTACACCCGTTGGTACGGCGCGTGAGCGGTCACGTGACAAATGACAACTGACAAGTCACTGCATGTTGGATTTAGGCGACCGGTAGGTAGACTAGTCAATAGTCAGTCATGGCGACACATGGTCCGTGTTTAATATAGTCCAGTGTTACTATCAGATTTACTAAGAACTTCCCCTTAAGCCATGGCTAATGTAATTAATTATTATATACATAAAAGATAATTGATTAATTTTTTGTACGGGACTGGATGGCAATAAAAAATAATTTAGTCACTTTTTCAAAGCCAAATATTAAGAGGAAGAAGTGATTGATATTTTTGTCATACTTTTATTTTGTATTTATATTATTTTTTTATCACAATTTCGGAAATGTATTCTACTTTATTTATCAACAATAAAGAATGTGACTTGTTATTTAAACAAACACGATCTTAAATTTAAAATGCAACAGAAATTGCATTAAACTTAAAAATCGGGATTTTTCACAACATATGCGATTACTTCAGCTTCGGCTTCGACCGAAGGTTGAAAAGAAAACGAAGTTTGGCTTCGGCTTCGGCCAAAAAAATGACCTTTGGTCGTACACTAATGCGTGTACAATAATTTGCACAGAATTTAGTTGTACAGCACTGCACATGTAATAATGTCAAGCACTTTCTGTAATGCAGGACCGTTAATGATGACCCTAAGAACGTATTCCCATTTCTAGATGGACTGGTGTGTTATTTACTATTAAATTGTGTTATGTTCTGCTGCCTTGTTACAAGATGTAGATGTATGCAATGCCGCGTGCCTAATTCCTATACAACCTGTTGTACACGCATGCTTGCACAGATTTGCTCTCCCGACGATACACACCGAAACTTTGAACACAATTTAATGGTATTTGCATAATTTGTTGGATGTAGGTGTATAGGGATTTTGTAATACTTTTGGTTTAAACAAACTCTATGTGCAGTTTGGGCTATGAATCTCCGAACACCCTGTATATATATTTTTTTTATTACTGCCGCGAGGATATGCGTGGATCCCTCGCATGTATGCCCCCCTTCTCCCGTCCTTCCCCCCTCAGCATTTTACATGTGTTACATAGTTATAAATGATTTATGGACCGAGTAGCTAGTTTACATTTTGCATTTGGTCCTGTCCGCGCTGGACTGGTTGTATGAGTCCAACTGTGGTTTTAGGGCTAGAGGTCTACGAGGACTGGTAGCACACTGTGCTGGTAGGTTAAGACCGCTACCCGTATTGGTGATCACGTGGGATAAATGTCAGCCTCGTATAATCTTCCAATCTCTTTCCTGAAGTCCGGGTTCGAATATCGTCCGGATGTACCGAACTTTTTTTTTTTTTATTCACTGGTTTTACCAGATATTTCTCCACGCAAACGAAGTAACATTTCTTCTAAATTTCACTCTTACCCTCACTCCACTAGTATAATTAAAATGATAGGTATAAAAATAAAAAGGAATGGCCTTCGTCTGCCGGGTTTTGGACACAAGTGTGTGTGTGTGTGTGTGTGTATGTATATATATATTAGGGGTGTGTGAAGGAAACATTTTAAATGCGAAGCGAAGTCGATGCGAAGAAGGAAATTTTAAGTCGAAGACCTATATTAATAATTAATGCACATAAGCTTACTGATAAGCCTAATAAATTATCAACAAAGTTTTAATATTTACTTAAATCATGGAGCTGATAATATTATTTTGCAAACTCTACATATGTATGTCTTTTTATCTGCATTTATATGATAATTAAATTAAATTTTGTTTTCGTTTCTCCACTTTCCGTATCGGCCATTTTGAATAATGAAGAAAATGCAAAGAAGCTATGAAAAACTTCTGTGACAAAATGCATTTGTAAATTTGTCACAGATAATTCCAAAGAGATAGAATATTAAGGACTAAACATTAGACGCGAGCTGGGATGATAGCACAACTAAAGCAATTTCTCTGCTTCATACCAATGATCTTGGTGTTATTTCTTTATAGGTATCTTTATTTCTTACAAAATTATGTTGGCGATAGTGAATATAATATATTAACATTTACCTACCCGCTTTTGATCTATGCTTAAATTGTGGTAGTTAAATTACTAGTCAGTGTTAAAACTATGTTTAGTAACAGTTTTAAAATGATCAAATATTGAAATATGTAATATTTAGTAAGATAAAATTAAATCGTTTGATAATTTATCGAAGTTCTATCCTTCCTTCGAAATTTTTCGAATATCCGAAGGTTATTGTAGATGTCGAAGTCGAAACTGAAGGAGATTTGACCTTCGACCTCGAATTCGACTTTTCGAAACTTCACACACCATTAATATATATATATTTAATCACCATTTATTACTACCGGTTCATATTATATGCCTATGTATTAATTATGTTAATGAGTTAGATATGAGAAGGTTTGACTTAGAGGAAGTGTAGCTATATCTGCGTGGTAGGAGAGGGGAAAACCACTCTCAGTACACCTGACCGTGATTCGAACCTCGATCTCCCCGTCCTCGGCAGTCTAGTCTACTGCGAGAGTAGCGCCTCAGACCATGCGGCCACCGAAACGCGTGGTAGTTGATTGAAGAATGACATCTAAAAATTTAATTTATTATGAAAATTTTTACTAAAAAAATCACCAATACAGTTTTTTTTTTTCATAATAATTATCTGGGGAGGGCTTTACATAATATTCTCTACTCTCTAGCGCCGTTAGATAGAATTTATAGGCAACTCTCTCGACAGTTGTATAGAGCGGGTTGCCTTCTTCAAGAATAAGGCGTTTAGCAATCAAATTAAAAAATACCGGGCTTCACGTCTTTACTGACATTCTACGAGATATCCGCATATTATCATTGGTAGGGACAAAAAAGATAGAATTTTATAAGTTGCACCCCCATTTTCTGAATTAAACGTGATCAAACTATTCAGGGGGAAAAAAAAACCCACCTCGATATATCTGACCCTGACATTCAACGCTTTGCCAACTTTCTTTTTAATAGTTTTTTTTAAACTAAAACTAACTCGCTTAGGTGGTCGAATGGTCCAAAGCATCATTATCGCATTAGACCGGATTACCGATAAAGAGGAGATTGGGGTTTGAATACTGGTCGGGTGTACTGAGGATTTTTTTCCCCCCTTAGACTGTTTTCCACTTTACCGCCACGCAAATAGGTTACACTTTCTAGAAATTCAACCTTCCTAATCCCTAATGCATAAGCATAACTATACATATGCGTTAAGCCCGAATGGGTCGTAAGACGCGGTGCATAAAAACCCATTCAAGACATCACAAAACCTGCTTCGGTGACCGCATGGTCTAACGCGCTACTCTCGCAGTAGATTAGACTACCATTGACGAGATAGAGGTTAGAATCTCTGTCCAAAATAATTTTCCACTTTCTCTCCACGAAAATGCGGGTACACTTCCTCTAAATATAACCTTCCTAATCCATAAAACCACAAGTTTAATTAATTCTAAAGCGTATAACGCGAACGGTTAGTGAAACGCGATGCTAAATTAAATAGACTCCACAAAACTATTTTTATTGATTTTTTTAGTTATTTAGACGCTTCAATATAAAACTTTGATTGAATAGTAGGTTAGTTTAATTTGTCTAAAACAATTGGATATTTTTTATTAATGAAAATAATCCCATTTGATAACTTGAAAATTGTTGAAATTATTTCGCCCCCCCACAAACGGTCATGATTTTATTGGAACCCCATCCAAATCCTGAAATTTCTCATATTAAGATGATGACCGTTTCTTCCGAACTTTGTTTTAATGGTAAAATTAGACATTTCTTTCACAGCCGTGTCACGTGTGACGCTGTAGTCATTGTTTACATTACCTACAAGATAAACAATATTATATACAACTTACTGAACAACAAACATTCTTATTCTTAATTATTAGCTAACTTAAAACTTTACTCTTCGTAATTAATAGCTAACTTAATTTTAAGAAAAAAGGGGAAAACCTAGGCAAGTAAAAATAAAAATACAAACTTATTTTCTAATAAAACTCAGTCTATAAAGAATATAAAAATGGTGCGGTGCGGCTCATGTAGCCATAGCTTTAGTCGGTTTCCTACTATTATTTTGGGTTTGTATACTACAGTACAATATTTTCCCTGAAGAACCTTTTCGAAAGTAAAAATGTAATTTTTTACTGCCAACATTGATAACATTTTACTTAATTATTAGCGTTATTTTGTAAGTAATGATAATATTTATCAAAAGTGACAGCTGCAGATCACATGACTACGTATGAATGCGTGAAACTAGATCTTATAAGCTTTCTAGCTGTTAGATAAAGGCCTTCTAATGAAAATCGGACGATGTTAGACGGGTTAAGCCTGTTTGTAATTTCTGTTATTTTCCCCTGATAAAATTTTCAGCTAGAAACACATATGTAAAATCCTACTTAAGGTGGGTGTATAGGGAACGCGAGAAAAAGACAGTGTTTTTTTTTTTTGCAGTTCTTATAGCAAAACTTTTTTCGACCAAAATAAATAAAATATTTCTCCAGTACAAAAATAGAGTTTAATTTTCTTCCCGTGGTGATATCAACAATTGTTGAATATCTGTCAAGAATGTCCTGGAATTTAATGACAACTTTTTATCTTCATTTAAAAAGTTGGTCATCTAATACCGTGATGCTCGTGACAGATATTCAACAACTGTTGATATCACCATGACCCGCCTCGGTGGCGTAATTAACTAACGCGCCAGTCGTGTTGAGCTAGACCACCGAGGACGGGGAGATCGAGGTTCTAATCTCGGTCGGGTGAACTGGGGGTGGTTTTTCCTAAATGGTTTTCCACTCTCCCTCCACGCAAATGCGGGTTAACTTCCTCTAAATTCAACCTTCCCAATTCCTAACCCATTAGTGTAATTAGTACTTAAGCGTATAACCCGAACGGGTAGTAAGACGCGGTGCTAAGTATATTATCACCATGTGAAGAAAATAAAACTTTTATGTTTTTACTGGAGAAATATTTGATTTATTTTGGCCAAAAACAAGTTTTGGTATAAAACTTGCAAAAAAACAAACTTATCTTTTCTCACTTCTCCTACATCCCCTCCTCAAAGCCACGTGACTATGCCAAATTGGTTGTGATATAGCCATATTTATATTTGTTTACTGTTTTACGGCTTTTCAACATTTTTTAATTGTTTTACAAATAGATCCTACGATTAAAGTTAATTAATCCCTCTAATCGTTTCAGCAACATTTTAATTATAAATTGATTCAAATGTAATACCATAATTTAAACCGTGTCCCATAATTACTGGTATATCAGGTTTTATTTATTTTAAGCTACTTCAAATAATAATTATATTTGTTATATAGCTAATATTATTATTTTTTTAGTTAATACGGTTGAACACAAGCGTTATTTAAACTCTTAATCCATAAGTAAATGATGAAAAAGGTAGTTATTGCGACCGCATTAGCATCAAGAGGAAAATCAACATTGACCAATCACGTGCGAAAAAAAAACCTCAAGTAAAATTGGCTGAGATTCGAACCTTGAACCTCCCGGTCACAGACAATCCGCTATATATTGCAATCCTGACGCCTACATTTATATGCGTGCTAGGTGACCTGGTGGTCTAGGGGTAAGGTGTCAAGACTTCTGTGCTGGGGGTCCGGGGTTCAATCCTCGGTCAAGGCACAGATTTATCTGATTGCCAAACCCTTCCTTCATCTCTGACAAGACGTGTGTATTAATCACAACTTGTGAATGTGTGGAATGCCAGGCCTCCACCGTGGTTCGGATCCCACGCTAAACTGTAGGTCCAACGCTAAACTGTAGGTCCTCCATTTCATCTCACAATCACCCTACCATCACACATTAGCGTAAGTGCGTATAACCCGAACGTGTAGTAAGACGCAGTGCTAATAATAATATACCAGCACAAGAAAATTTCTTTGAGCGAGAGTGAAAGGGCCTACCAATTTTACTGGGAAAGTTATTTCCATATACCTTCCAGGTTTCTATTTTTACATACCACAATCGACATTGAACCGACGGCTTTACTTTCACTCTGAAGGAAGTTGTGCTACGGATTTTTATAAAGTTCAAGTTAATTCTTAGTATGTTTGAAAAATATTCTAATAATAATAATTAACATGTGATTAAACGCACTTTCTTAATGTGTGGTGGAAGTTAATGCAAGTTTAGGTCAATATTTTAACAATCTTTATAGTAAAACTTTTTTTTTTATTTTGGTCAAAATAAATAAAATACCAGTGAGTGGATCGTTACAGTGATAACTGCAGATTGTTGCGCCAAAATGTGTCCTAAACTTTTTTACTGGGAAAAGTTCTATAGGATGATGGCTCCTTCGACTTTCTAGTTATAGGTTTTTACTCTTCAAAGGCTATTAACTTTTTCATAGACTTTGAGCTTTCGTTGTTTAATTTTAAGCAATAACTAGTATGTTTTCCCCTTCTTACATCTATATTAACTTTAAAACGACCAGTCTTACAGCTCTCCATCTATTTGTTGCACTAAACCACTGTAAAGAGTAAAGAGGGTAGCTCCAGATGGAGAAAGACATCTGATTGGCTGAACTTGTGACGTCACTCAGTACAAAAGAAAGCAATGTGAAGAGAAAAGAGGGTAACGCCAGATGGAGATGTACGTCTGATTGGCTGAACTTGTGACGTCATTCAGTACACAAGGCAGCAATGTGAAGAGAAAAGAGGGCAACGCCAGATAGAGAAAGACATATGATTGGCTGAACTTGTGACGTCACTCAGTATATAATACATGTCGTGCGAGGTTTGGGAGTAAAAGGGAAAAGGAAAATACAAGAAATGTGTGCAGTACATTCGTATTTGAATGATTACCCGACATTTTCCGCGGTGACGATGGGGGACAAAGCGACAAAGTTTCTTGTTAATAACTACAGTATGTCCCTGTTATGACAGAATGAAGATTTGTGAGCAGTGCTTATCTGTGAAGACATTCTAAAATGGTCAAAAAACGGTATTTACATTGCAGTTTTTATCCAAATATAATTTAATAATTCAACAATGTTCAGTATTAGGAACTTCTATCAACTCTTTATCTCCATTAATGTTTAATCAGAAATGATACACGTGCAATAGTGTTGGTGTAAATTTATTATTTCTAGCCGACTATGTCACAGAGTTGATTGGTGACATGTGATGCACGCTCTTAAAAAAAGGTACAGTAATAGTGAGAAGCAATCTCAATATTTAATTAATATCTGTCATGAGCATAGTGGCGTTAAAACTTTTTTTTGTAAACCAGGTTAGCCAATTGATTAAAGAGATATTTCCTAATAGTGCAATACACACGCAGTTTTTGTCGACAGTCTGTAGAGCGATATTAGCACTTTTCCAATGAATCCAATTCACTCGTAATTCGACACATTAAAAAACAACAACATCAAGAGTCACACACTTAGTGAGTCCAGTCAAGGGAGACATCAAAGGTTACAATAAAATATTAAACACATACCACTATAACCGCGGATCCTTTATGTGCGAAAAAAAAAAACACAACCACGTTGGTGATATGGGAATGACGTAGACAAAAACGTGTGGAATTTGATTGAAGAACTAAAAAGTTAATATTCACCTCTTTTTTTAGTCTTTTTTTTAAAATGTCCAATTTAATTTGAAAAAAAATTGTTTACGATAAACGTTATCAAACATTATTTTTCATATAGAGAAGGCATTGTAATTTTGAAATATTTCTACCTAAAGATTTAAAAAAAAAATGTGTCTATGGCTAAAATGGTTAAATTTATTTCGTTCAAACTTGATTATTTAGATGTAATATAGTCATACCTCCAGGTAAAATTGCAATTTCAGTTAACTAATTTCTAAACATTTGAAATTTTACGAAAATGGTTTTTAACGATTTTGTTAAATATTTATATCTATAAACTGTACACTTTTTTTTTTCAAAAGATTTTGATCTAAGGGTACATAGTTTACTGATTAAAAAAATTAAATTATTTTTGAATATGGTTTTAGCTAGGGCGAGGGTTCCATTTAACCACTAAAAAAAAGCCCGTGGCTAGAAATAAAATGGCACATATCTCGCGTGATAATTAAATGTTTGTGTAATATATTCGATGGATAGATAGATAGCCGTCCTTAAAAGACTATGAAAATACCTTGTAATTGACTTTACTCTCTATTCTCAGATTATTCTCAAAATAGTTGCCATGATAGTAACTCTAGACTAGCTAATTAATGTTTTTTCTGTTTTATACGTGTTTTATAATATATATCTCTGTTTAAAAATTGGTAAAAAAAAAATTTGAGATGCAGAATTTTAAAAAAAAAGGTCAAAAAGTAATGTTTTGCAGTAGTCATATTGAAACAAAATGATGAATTTAAATTTTAATTAGCCAATATGTTAACCAAACATCCGAGTTATGTCCAAGCAGAATTTTACCACAATCGGTGCGATAGATTTTGCGAGAAAGAGTAAAAATTGAGGGAAAGGCCAAAATTTAGTGTTTTGTAGCTTATATCTGGCACCAAAATGTCCGACGTAAATTTTCATTAGCCTGTATGTTAACCAGACGTCCAAATTATGTCCACGTGAAATATAAACACAATCGGTGAAATATCTTTGGCATGAAAAATTAACAGCCGAGAAAAAAATACCAAAAAGATAGTATTTTGCATCAACGATTTTGAAACAAAATGGTGGACGCTCATTTTAATTAGCATATTATATTAACCTGACGTCAGAGTTATGTGCATGATAAATTTGAGCAAAATCGTTGCGTTGGTTTTTTGCGTGGAAGTGTAACAGCTGAGAAAAAAAGTGAGAAAAAAATACAATAAATAGTATTATGTAGTCGCCATATTGAAATAAAATTGGTGTACGTAAACTTTAATTTACCTGTGTGTTAACCGAACGTCAGAGCTATGTCCATGAGAAATTTCAGCACAATAGATTGTTTTGTGTGTGAAGGAGTAACTTGTTTAGAAAAAAATAACAACTTCATTACATTTACTTTGTTTTTGAGTCCAAGATTATACCTCCCTCTTCTTCTGTAACCCTATCACAATACAAAACTCAATGCCTATTCTGATCCATACACAACGAAGACCGCTAGCTAACCCCAACCACACATGAAAAACGATAAATATTTCACGGGAGACCACGCCTAGCACCCTTTAAACACCCTCCCCCCTCAACTCTTTTATCTTATTTTTTATCTCTCTCTATTGTTATATCCCTCTCACACATTCAACCTCTTCTCAACCGCTCCCCCCCCTTTTTTTTACATGCCCTTTGCACTGTCTAGCTCTTCATCCCTTACGTCACTATTCCGAATAAAAACGGATAAAAATTGATAAATAGCCAGCACGCTGCCATTTCAGTAGCTATGCCGGTACATTGAGGGCCTAGGACTCATTTTTTTTGCTATGTTTTTTTAAAATATTATTTTCCCAAAACGTTCATTTATTTCATTCTTTTCCTTGTCTATTTTTCTCCATCTCTTTTATCTCTATTCGCACTTCACTTTCTGTTTCAGACCTATATATTTATCTTCTTATTACACTCACACCAGTGGTCATATGGTTTGAGGTATCGGTCTCGCAAGCTAACTAGATTGTTATCCTCTCTCAAAGGTAATGCGAATGAATTTCCTTCGAGTAGGCCTATTGATTTTTTTAATTTTAGCAGCGCGCCCTACTACCCATTCAAGCTATACGTTTATGTACTAATTATGCTATTGTTTTAGAGTGTATGGAGGCAATATTTAAGAAAAAGTGTACTCGAATTTGCGTTGAGGGAAAGTATAAATTAATTTGGAAAAAAAAAAAACACCCTCTGTACAGCCGACCGAGATTTGAACCTCGAACTCCCCGTCATAGACAGTCTATTCTACTGCGAGAGTAGCACGTTAGACTTTGCGGCCACCTATGTGGGTTATCAATTATTGTTATTTAATAGATATTGATAATTTGATAACATTGATAGAAATTATAATACGCAGCAAGTAATTAAATTCTGCTATCTATGGAGTAAAATAAATGAATATGGCAGAAGCATGAAATACATTGTAAGTTGAATAGTGTGGACAAAGAAAGTGTTTTCCAAACAATATTACGTTACGGAATTATTGAGATATAATTGGTATTTTCAGCCCCGTGATTGAGCGCCAATTATTACGATATTTTACTTGAGTAAATACAACTGTTAATGTTGCACACGATTTATTGAAGTGATTTTATCTTCGGTACAAAGATATTATGTAAAATTATAAAAATTTTACTTAAACTACAAATTATTTTCTGTGTATTCTTTGTATTTAAGTTAGTAGTACTGTCGTTATATTACACGTTCTTTAGGTTTATGTCGCCGGCACTCTGTGTGTTCATACGCACAGACAGCTTATATATGACATACCCCTTGCTCCTTGGACCTCTCGTGACCAGTGTCAAAACCAACAAATCGAAAGCGTCCCTGCGACAGGTGTCTTGAAGGCTAGCTTCCTATTGGGTAGAGGGAACTAACGTCTCTTGCTTGCATGGTAAATACTTCGGAGTTAAATTTTGAAATAAAAAAATAAGTTTTAATGGTGCAATCCTTCTACATTATTTCTGAAAAACGCGTGATTCTCCATGGATGAGGTCTTAAAAGGATAATTTACATACAATTCATTGAGGAAAAATACATTAATCCATGACTTTTTAAATATATGAGAGCGGTTCAAATCAATATCATTACAACAAGAATACATTAATAACCTTGACTAGTATAAATTTAGAAATCAAGAAAAGGTTCCTTAAGTAATACATACGGACTGTTGTGCTTTACGGATGTGAAACATGGACCATTATTATTATTAGGTGTTCTGACTTACGACAGGTCAATTCCTTTTGACGGTGAACTTAGACCGCCAATGCGCCCTGTCCTCTGCCTCCTCCTTCAGATCCCAGAATTTTCTTATTTCCTTCAAGTCATCTAGTATTTTAATCCTCCTCCTTCCTAAGCTCCTCTTTCCCTCAACTTTTCTTTCTATGACGTCGTGCAGAAGACAGTTCCTCCTAAGGATGTGTCTGGATCAAGTTTTCTTTGCAACGAAGAATCACATCCAAAAATGGTTTCTCTTCTCCACCCACTCTTAATTTGTCATCCTGTCTGTCCATTTGATCTTCTCAAAGTCTTCTCCAGCACCACATTTCAAAACTCTCCAAGTGTTTCTTTTTCATCTTCCGAAGAGCCCAACGCAAATGGGCCATTGGTGCAACTCAAAGAAAACGACTAGAACATTTGAAACGCGTTGCTACAGAAGAATGTTGACAAATATCACGTATGGCGATGGTATAAATTACAGAAGCAAATGAAGAAAGAAAACTATAGAAAGAAGAGTTTACATGCTAGGACGTATTGTACTGAGACATGATAGTTTGACCAAGATGTTTATAGGAGGAGTTGCGGAATGGAGTATATGGGTCAGATAGCGAACGATGTCGGGTAGGAGAAGTTACAAAGTTGTACAAAATCTGGCCTAGAAAAGACAAAAGTGGAGAACTTCAGCAAATTAATTGCAAGATGAATAACCTAATGATGGTGGTAGTGCTGATAATATACATCAAAAGTTACGGATGTAGATCACGGGACTTGACGTATTAATACGTGAAAATATAGTAACTTTTATAGTTGTCAGATAAGGTTCCTTCTAGGGAAATTTGACTGTACTAATATTATTACTATTATTAGCACCGCGTCTTACTACCCGTTCGGGTTATACACACTTACGCTAATGTGTGATGGTAGGGTGATTGTGAGAT
>CABFWB010009215.1:0-14019 GCA_902151455.1 Timema bartmani
CTTTAATGTTATCTGTATTGTGATTTTAATGTATTCAAAATAATATATTCATTTTTCAGTATCAATTTGTACCTAATAGTCATATCATATGACCAGTGAACTCTATACTATACTGGATGGTCATAAACACAACCCTTGCAACGGACCAAATTGTAACGCTAAAGTTTGTTGTCTGCTTGCTAGTGAGGGGAGAGATGAAGACATATTTACATTAAAGGATATTAAATTCAGTTTTAAAGGTAATAAGGTACAAATAGGAATAACATCTTTAATATATTAAAATATTTAGCTAACACCCATGTTGTTTACATTCTGCCAGTACTATAATATATTTAAAATTGGTTATTATCTCATATAATTATTTTAGAAACAATTTTATATTTACAGTTCGATAGGTAACTATAATGAAAAAAGGTAGCGTCAAACTTAATTTCATTCGTTTGAATGACAAACTTTGTGTAGTAGTTTTACATTCAAATTATAATTAAGGTTATAGGCTTGTATGAAGTATTACTATATTACAATATATTGTTGGCTCTTAGCTTGTATGGACTATTGCTTTCAGAAACCATATTATATTTAATGTTCGATAACTATAATGGAATAAGGTGGCTTAAAACTTAGTTATATGTGTTTGGATAGCAAACTTTGTGTAGTAATTTTACATTCAAACTATCATTTAGGTTACAGGGATTGTAAGAAGTACCGGTATTACTATAATACAATATATTTAAAGTTGGCTCTCAGCTTGTATATTGATTTCAGAAACCATATTATATTTAATGTTCAATAAATATAAGAAATAAGATCGCTAAAAACCTGATTACTTCTGTTCGAATGACAAAACTTTGTTTAGAAGTCCTATGTTCAAAGGATAATTTAGCTTAAAGGCTCGTGGGAAGTACCTATTACTATTTTATCATAAATCGACTTATTTAAAGAAACAAGCATGAGTGTTAAATTTAGTTATGCTCTTAAAACCTTTTATTAACCCATTTTTTCATTAAATTAATCATATATTGATATATCTCATTATAAGCTATTCATAAAAATTAATTAACAATGTCAAAATGCTACTTTGCCTTGTATGTGTGTAGGAGAGGAAGGGATACCAAAAACAAAATCCTTCTCTCCTACACAATGGTGTGCAGATAACAGCTTAAAAATTTTAGCCGCAGATGTCCATCATATTTATATAATAGAAACCCATGCTTATAATAAACGAGGAACGGTTTATAGTGCTGCTACGTGCTTAAAGCTTTACGTAAGCAACCCATTCGGAAATTTTTAATTACATGTGTTGGTCACAGTGGCTATTAATGTTTGTGTATATTTCACTTAAAGAAAAGCTTTGAATAATAATAGATAATATGGTATAATATATTCTTTGAATTCAATGTTAAAGCAGTTACGCTATGTCTTTAGAAACTATCCCTAAGGACTTGAGAGGGTTGAGGGCTTGCTTAGTATGTTCATTGATAAAAGTAAGTAAACATTAACTTATGTTTTGATGCTTTCACTTTTTGATAGGGCAGCAATTTTACCCATTATATGACCAATACATTCTCTTCTTGTCTGTTAGCTTATTAATGTAGATATTTTATATTAATTTTTAGGGTGACCATCCGCAAAATATCGTTTTTATTACACACAAATTATGTTAAAAATATGAGAGATTTAATAAAATTCGGCGATGGTACCCTTAAGCAAACTGATATATGATTTATTTTCCTAGCGAAAATATCAATATACCGCTACTATTTTTACAAACAAAATAATACGGTTAATGGATTAATACCATATGTTTTTTAAAACAAGATTCAACAAACTATCACCAAAGAAAGAAAATCAGCCATCCATATTGTCTCTCAAACAAAATGTATTATTCTATATTGACAAAAAAACTGTTGTCCTATCTTTTTTTTAATGTGTAATCTTCTAATGAAATACCGGTAACACAAAGTAAACTATAACAGGCCTATATAGTGGAAAATGAAAGTGAACCTCACCAAGACATATTGGCTGTATCTGAATAGTCTGCGCCCTACACCCTTGTGTACTTTTACTGCACACTTGAATCAAACATGTTTCTAACACCCTATAGGGCCTAGGGTGCATAATACTTTTTGGACAGCACATTACAGCCACACCCAAAGGCTAGATTAATTTTTTTTTATTTCCTTGGCAACAAACAGTATGGGGATCTGTGGAAAGTTATAAGACCTTATCTTTACTCTTATCAATTGATCAAGCATCTGTGGACGCATCTCTGTCAGTAAATAAATGGTTGTGGAAAATTTAAATGAAAAACCTTAGTAGCAATGAGGATTGTGTATGATGAATTTAGGTACAAATATAAAAGTAGTGGTGTTGTTTTCAGCAAAGAACTTTTGGCAAATGCTAGATTATCTAGAATACGTTATCAACAGTGCTTAGATGATCAAAGAAAAACAATATCAGGAGAGGAAAAAACTAGATGGTCACAAATGTTAGAGACTGTTCACGAGTTAAAGAAGAAGTTAAGAAATCAATTGACATAATGATTGAAGAAGCTGATGCAACCACATTACTTGCTGAGAAATTGAATGATTTCACTCGTGTACAGGAAAAAAATAATCTGAATCAGTGGCCAAGTTGCAAGGTTGAATGAAGAAATCAGAAAACTGTCAAAAAACTGTTAACGAAAGTTTGTTAAATTAGGTTTGACTTTGATTTTGGAAACTTAGTTGTCATATCTATCATTGCAAACTAAAAATTAAATATTCAGTTATATAAAAAAAATTGTGTGGAATGGGCTATTGGAGATTATGTAGGGGAGTTGGGAAACCGCATTTTTAATTAATTAATATAGGATGTAAATTAAATGTTTTCTTACAAATGCAGTGCTCGCTTTTTTTTTATCTATTACAACAAGTGATTAACACACAAATGTTGTCCTTGAAAATCTGTGAAATGCTCTGAAAATGTCCTTGAAAAAATCTCTTAGTTTCTGTATGAATCCTGCAAGGTAATCGAGGTTCAAATCTCAGTCAGGTTTACTGAGAGTGGTTTTCCAAATTGGTTTTACACTCTCCTTCGACATAAATGTGGGTACACTTTATTTAAATTCAACCTTCCTCATCCATAACTCATTAGCATAATTAGTACATATACATATAACCTGAACAGGTAGTCAAACACGCTGCTAAAAATAAAATTAGAATATGTTTTCACTGTAGCTTAATTAATTTCACTAGATGTAACAGTGAATGTTAATATAGCATGCTTATCTAATTTAAACAAAGATATTCAATTCTAAGCTACAAGCTAGTAGAAAAAGGACAGCATTTATGTTGAAGCCTATGAAATAGTAAGAGAGGATGAGTTTTTGTAAGAACCTGTACTGCATTGTAAAAGTGGAACATCCTCTAGATGCATGCCTTTATTGCTAACCGTACAATGGAGTGTTTAAGACGTCCTTGTCCGTTCCCCATCTCCTCAAATTGAAATTTGGTTGTATTTGCCAAGAAAGCTCCAGCTTATTTAGTATTTGATTAAAAGGAACCTGGTTCGGTGGCCACATGGTCTAAGGCATCACTCTTGTGTTAAATTAGACTGCCAATTACAGGGAAATTGAGGTTGGAATCCTGGTCAAGTGTAGGGTGGTTTTTCCAAAATGATTTTCCACTTTCCCTCCATGCAAATGCAGGTACACTTCCTCAAAATTCAACCATCGTCATCCCTAACTTATTAGTGTAATTATTACATATGCGTATAACCTGAAAAGATTGTAAAGAACACTGCCAAAAAAAAAAAGAGTGAAAATATATAATTTTGTATCTTAAAAAAACTCCCAATATTTTCAAGAAAAGAATGCACTTAATTAAAATTACCTTTTTTTACCCTCAGACTTTTGACCAATTTGAATTCGATGGTTGTGAAAACTGTGATGAGTTTCTCAGAATGAAGAACAACAGAGACAATGTGTATGATTGTACAAGTTCTAACTTTGACGGGTAAGTGCTATCATTTTCACTATGAGATGTATCTATCATTGCATGTTATGGTTGAGTATCATAAACATTTACGATAGTAATAGGAAAACTCTACCAGATATTTGTATTGTAACAATGTAAACTCAACTCTTGTGAGAAAAATTAAAACTGTACCTTTACACAACACATACCGGTATTATAATTGTTTATATGGTCTGACAATTTAGCTCAGTCGTTAGTGTGTCTGTCTACTAAGCTAAGGGTCCTAAGTTTGATTCCTGGTATGGTTGAAAAATGTATCATTGGTAAAATGTGGGTTTATACTTTCACACTGATAAATTAATGGCCGGAGGCTGGCTGTTGTGTCAGTTATAGATGTAAGTTAATCTATAGGCTATGTGCTGATATAATGAGTTGGCTTAGAAAGTGCACGCTAAACACCGCAAATAAATAATAAAAAATAGTTTATATTTTTGTCTACTGACTGCTAATAATGTGTTTAAAAAATATTTAGTGTCTATAAATGAATAACTTTTATCTCATTAGATTACTTGATCAATAAAGTCCATGATTACAGTATTATCATTGTCATTATCTTCTTAGATTAAGCTAAATAGTTTTTATGGGCACCTGTGTTTTGGATAAGACAAATAAATATTATTAATGGTGTCTTGGTCATAGTGAACAAGTCCTATAAAATTATAAGGAAGACATTTTATATCGTTAGAAAAGGTGTTTACCTACGTTTGTAACATACTTGAACAATGTGGCTGCTAACTTCTTGGGGGTGTAAAACCCAAAATTTTAGTAAGACGCAATGCTAAAATAAAACTTGTAGGGCAAGGGAGGCAGGGTGCGGAGTGCATAATAGTGGTTTAAAGGAGTCTGCAAATTCCCATAGCTCAGGGCAAGGGAGGCAGGGTACGGAGTGCATAATAGTGGTTTAAAGGAGTCCGCAAATTCCCATAGCTCACACAATTCTTTAAATCCTGTCTTCTTTTTCTGGCCACATGTTTGCTCTGGCTAGATATCCTTCAAACTGTCTGATAGGCATGTTAGGTACCCAATTGCGGCCTTCCCACAACATATGTTTGTGAAAGTGAATTTTCTGCATTTTTTACATTGAAATCAAAGTACAGAAAAGTCCTTCAAGGAACCATATCTAAGTTTGAAACTTTCCTGTGCTCTATCTTTGAAAGCAAAGTAATAACATCTAATTCAACAACTCACAATAAAAATGCAAATATACCTATTGACTGAACAAACATTAATATATGTTTTACTGACAAATAAAGTGTTGGGAAATTCCAGATGTGAAAATTAATAAGTTAGGTAACAAGCAGTTTCAGATTTTGGGACACTTTTTTGCTACTACATATTTTTATCATAGTAGGTGCTAAAAGCACAATTCATAGCATTTGAAGTTGAAAGTCTTCATTAATTATTTCTTAGTGTTCAAAAGGTGTCCTCACACTCTTAAAGATGGGGAACCATTACACTAGAAGAAACATATTTTGAAACAATTTCTCAGTCCCTTCAAATGAAAGACTGACCTTCCCTCTATTACTTGGTTAACCTAACCTTTCTTTGAAACCTTATATTTACAACACAGGCTTTGAGCAGATGGGCTCTGAAGACTTTTTTTTTATCTCACCATATAACTAAAATAAATAAATGAATATATAGATGGGTGAGAAATATCACTATTTTAGGAATTACTTATTAGATATGCTAATATCTATTTACATAGTATTCAATCAATATTTTTGAAACTCTTTTCAGTAAATATTAGCTTATAAAATATATACATACTTGAAGACTTGTTTGACTCAAACAATATTAATAAAAAATTAAGAAAATGTATTTATTAACAAAAACTTTTTTTTTCATAAGAATATTTTTTTATAAAGGGCCTAACTCATAAATAATACAGTTAAACTCCTTAATTCTGTCCAGTCTTTCTTCTTAGAAATCTGATTTTAGAGCATTATATTTGTTATTTTCAGAATGATTGCTGTAATGAGTCCGGAAGACAGTTGGGTATGCAAATGGCAAAGAATAAGTAAGTACCTATACTAGTGAATGATCATTTGATTGTAAAAATGACACCTGAACATAGGAATCTAACCTGAGGACATTATTGTTGCATATCGATGCTCTAGCAGGGTGTCTACTCAGTCACTAAAGTCACGAAAAGTTACTAAACGAAAAAAAAGTAATGAAAGTTCCTGAAAAGTCACGAATTTTCAATATTTTATTCATATAGTCACAAAAATATTGTTGTTTGAATTTCCTGCGCATCGTAACAACGCGAACATGTCAAATGTCAAGTCACCCACTACCCGTGATGCCATGCGCTAGCTTCTAGTTGTCTGATTGTTTTTAGCATGATACCAAGGACAAGGTTAACGTTCACCATCTAGTTAAAGTTTAATGTTGCGCTTGAGTGCATTATGCCTATATATGCATTATATAATGTTCAACTGTTTACCGAAGGAATTTTGTGGTCAAAAAAGGTCATCAAAAAGACACTGATTTTTGTTTCTCCAACTAGCCACTGAACTATTCAGGCTAATCTGTTTTGCAATCATTCTTTGCTTATTATTTAAGGCAATGAGTCTTTATGGAAGGTAGAAACAACATCTTGAGATAGGAATCTGCTTTTCGCTGCATTTAATTGCTATTAATGGAGATAGGGAGGTCAGGGTTTATATCACGGGAAGGTGGTTTTCTACATGTGACTTAAATCACTGTTTCACCCAGCTCAGTTTTACACAGTGCCTTAAATCACTGTTTCACCCATCTCATTTTCACATAATGCCTTAAACAGATTTCCTTATTTATATTCCTTAGCTTAAGTTGTTTTAGCTTTAAGGGACAAATTAGTTTAAAAAATTAGTGTACTACATTTTCCACCCATTTTAACTACCCACATATTTACACTAATTGGATAGGAAGGAGTAAGATAGAATTTAGGAAAAATGTATCTATAGTTACATGGATAAATAGCAAGAAGTCACTTAGTATAACCAACTGAAAATCAAAGTTTAATCCATAAGTCATCAGCTAATTAAACCAAACCAAGAATGATACCTTAGTCTGTTAACCCACAGGTGTAGATAGTAAAAACAAACAGCTCTTTGCATGTACCAAAGTTCATAGTGATAGTTATATATATATATATATATATAAGACAGGTTTATAAAATACAATCATATTTTTTGCATTCAATATTGATGATATTTTGCTATTTGTATTATTATATAGATATTAATACTCTCTCTCTCTCTCTCTCTCTCTATATATATATATATATATATAGATAGATATTAATACTATATATATATATAAAGCGACATCTTATGATTACATACAATCAAAGTTTTAGTACCGGTATTGGATGTAACTGTCTGATTCTAACCTTCCTGCCTGAACATTACTATAAATGTATGGATGACAGGGTGTCTACCATCTGGGAAAACTGGAATCAGCCGGGAATTTGAAGTGGTCGCAAAAAAACTGGGAAAATGTTGTTTTACTCAAAATATGAAATATAATAATCATTCGGTAAATTACAATGTGATTCAAACTGTTCTTTTTTTTGTAGTTGTATAATATATTTTCTAATTCCTGGTATAGGCTATGTTAATACAAATAAAAAATATGTTTATTTAAATCTAAAAACTTATTATTCATAAAAAAGATTAACAAAAAAAGTTTGGTGGGAGGAAAGGGGGGAAGGGGGTCGAGTAGAAGAGTGTGATATACTTTTGAGTTAGGAGTTTTAGGAAATGATGAGGGAAAATCAGTGAAAAAGTCTGTAATTTCATTGGTCAAGTTGAGTAGACACCATGGGATGAGTATGCTAAATATCTCTTCTTGATCATGTGTCTCGTTTACTAACCAAACACTTCCGAGCTTCTTCAGAGAGCTTCATTTCAAATCTTTGTCAAAGACTTAGAGTGGAAGTTTTATTTGGCTGGCGATGCTAAGTTATGTCCACTATAATATTTCAAACTCCCACACCACAAGCATGTTAAGGTGACAACCAGTTTTGTCCTGCTTTGTTAGTGATTTAAAAAAAAAAGAAATAAATATTTGGCTATAACCTTGATTAGTATTTACATTTGTAAAATTAAAGTAATTTATGTTGTCTAGGCATCTACTTTGATAGAATTTTGATTAATTTTATACATCCAAATCTATATTAATAGCTAAATCATTTTTGACATAAGTTCTTACGAGGATTATCTAGAAAGTAAAGCACGTCTTCACGTCATAACCAGTCCCTATGTGTTTACGGCCCAGAAACATCTTCAGGTGCAAAAACAGGTGAAAATTACACGTGACAAGGTTCTGACTCTATGTAAAATGGTAAAAAACTTTTGAGCATAAGTCATTGGATTAGCACACGTGTCCTAGTGTCAACATGGGGGCAGGCATTGTCGTGCAGCAAATCCAGTCTGCTCGGCAACATACCTCGTCATTTGTTTTGAATAGCAAACCATAGTCTTTTAGGGTTTCATAATATAAATAACCTTTTATGATTGCTCCTCAATACATGAATTCCTCCAGTAAGACTTGTTTCCTGGCCCAAAAACTGTCACCATGACTTCCCATATCAACAAATTCTGGTTGAACTTTTTTGGCGATTGAGGATGATGAAATTACAAATTTTTTCGCTTACTCTCAGAGGTAAAATGACATACCTATGTTCATCTCTTGTAACAATATGGCCCATAAACTCATTACCATCCTGGTGATAACACTAAAAATGTCAACGCAGCACTCAAATACTATTTATGTGGTCATCCTTCAGCATTCCTGGCACACATCTTGCATTTTTTTTAAAATTGAGGTGCTTACATAAAATTTTATAAATTAAAGATCAAGAATCTTGAAGACTTTTTTTGTGCAATTCATCTATGGTGGAACAGACCAGACTGTGGGTGGCCAGACTGCTCATCACTATGAAAATTTGCTCCGCCATATTAAACATTAAACACCACTTTCTGACACTTGATTCATGGATATCACTTCCTCTCTGCAAAAAGTTGACGGTATATTTCTGTGGTAATACATTTACGCATTCAAGAAGTAAATCGATGAATGTATTTCATAGTTAATTGAATTCTCAATTTTCTAGATCATAATATAACACTTTAAAAACTCAAACTCGGTGCACAAAAAACTTGGTTGGATAATCAACAGACCACTGAGGCCAGTTTATCTTGAAATGGTACATGTGGGAACGCTTTGAGCATACATTTCTTACTTTCTGGATGAACCCTCATATTAATTGATGGACCTTAAAATCTAAAATATTTTCCAAGCTTAACTACCAGACCTAAATTTACTGTGTTTTTTTATGAATAGTATGTTTATTATCTGTTTACATTTATTGGTTGACTACTTATGAAAGAACAGTTGGCTACAATTTTTCTATATGAATTTATCCATGCAATTAATAAAAACTTCTCTGATACAGTTTTGGAAAAAAAATGCTTCTTTGTTTAGTAAAACACTTTTAATAATTATATTATATCGAATGATTCTGTCACAATCCATTTTCTTTTTATAGCTCATTTAAAAAGAAGTACAAGTGATGGCATTCTTCTTGAGCACCTAAATAACTAACAACAAAATAAATAATGGTTCTTATTGCAGGTTGAGTAACTATTTATGATAAGGAGATCTTAAGAGTAAAAGGTGGTTTGTAATAAAATGTGAATATATACATTTCCTCTCCCATTTTATTGTACTGTATCATTGTTTTATCTCCAGACAGGTTCTGCAAGGGTGTGTATGCCATCTCTGTGTCAGGTCGATTGCCTGCAACGGTCATCCGCGAGATGAAGAGCCGTGGACTAGTGTACCGACCTCGGGACACCAGCCAGCGGTGATTGCTCTCCCAGTGTCAATGTTGGTGGTTGGGTCTTCTTGGGGGGTCACTGGTCCATGTGGTACATTTGTCATATATGTAGAGTCATCGAGCTCCTAAGTTAGCTTATATTAATTTTGTGCTATGAGTTTTGATTTTCTGAATATAGTTAAATCAAACGTTTATAATTTTACAGATTAAAGTTTGTGTAGTACCAAATATTATATTCACTGTGGATAATGTTCTTATATTTTCATATGTAATAAGATTTATATGCAACCATCAATCAGACCATGCATGGAACACAAACTATAAATAGATATTATCAGTTGAGATGAAAGTGAGTTTATACCAAAATTGGCATGTGAGTTTGAGTAAAAATATAACTTTGTTGATTTCTGTCAAAGGTATTAGTGCAATTTTACTCCCTTGCTAATACAATTAAATTTACATTGTATTCAATGTAAAAACGACTCTCTTAAACCCAACTTATTTTGTTAATTAATGGGTGAGAAATGAAACTTTGTTAGTTAATTAGTTTTCTCAATTTATTTTGGTATTTATACATTCTAAAAAAAAAGATGAAGCATTTTTGCTGATAATAATGTACATATTTGGTGATCCAATAAATTAATTTCTTCCATCAATTCATTTTATTTCATTTTAAAGCCTAAAATAATCCTATAAAAATGTATCAAAATTTAATTCTTATTTAAGTTATTTTATAAGTTACTCAATCACATAACAGTTAATACATCTATTCTAAACATAAATTTAACATTAATACAAGGTAAATAAAAATTGACTCATTTATCAAAAGTGTTAGTTTAAAGGAATGTAATCTGACAGTTGAACAGAATACAAATCTATAGATCTGTATATCTGTAGATCTTTTCTTTTCCTCTTGAACAGTCAAAAATACTTTTATAGGCACGTTCAATCTGAAGGGAACAAGGCTAACCAGCCTTGGGAATGTGTAATCTTCAGTAAAATATAGGTGCAATTTGAAAATATATGTTAAGTGGAATCTTAACATCACTAATCAAACAATTGAAAATAATAGTTAGTCTATTCACATGCATTAGTTAACATTTTAATAACAACTGTATTTTTCAACAAGGCTAGGAGCAGCTTCGATGGCCGCGTGGTCTAAGGCTCTACTCTCGCAATAAACTAGATTGCTGAACACAGGGAGATCAAGGCTCGATCCCGGGTGGGTGTGCTGAGGGTAGTTTTTTCCCAAATGGTTTTCCACTCTCCCTTCACACAAATGCAGGTGAACCTCCTCTAAATTAAACCTTCCTAATCCCTAACACATCAGTGTAAATATGAACTGTGCAGTTATTTGAACACCTCTAATTCCCCTTCCCCATTGCTTGTTTGTATCTGCTCATGTTGCCCAAATCATTCTATTCTAGGCACCAGCTGCTTGACTTCACACTAGTCTATTTTACAAAAATATAGTGTAAATCTTGTAAGAGCACTGCACTGGTCTCAAAAATCTAATTCTTCTTTGCAAATATAATTCTTCAATTGAAGTGTGCTTGGGAGACATGTGATTTATTCTCTTGAGTAATGTGTTGATTTTAAGATCTATTAAAACTAAATTTTATTTATTTTTATCGAATTCTGTTTGATAATTGTATAATCTTTCAATCCAATATCCATAGTCAAGACATGATTAAGTTCAAATAAAATAGCATTGCTCATCCTATATTTATTGCTTAAAGTGGAAATTGTTTTGTCATTAAATAATTAAAAAAAATATATATCATACAAAAGAGTAAAGTTTGCCATTTTTTTGGCTAAAGAAGGCCTAATTCTTACAAACTAACTTGGGAACCTTTGACATTGACTTTTTACAGTATGGTGTAGTTTGATTGTAGATGGATTATAGTTTTAACTAACCTGTGCTAGTTGATTGCTTGTACAAATCTTACTTAATACAACTGTTGCGGTTCATCAAAGGCAGGAAACGAGATGCAGAATGAATAATATAGCTCTATTTAAAATTTCCTCCATTGATCCAAATAGTTGTCATTTGTAAAAGTTATGTAACAAGTTTTGAATTTGGTCAAATTGATACTCAAAGAAAAGGGCCGGTTTAAAATGTTTCTCAACTTCCATGATATACCTCTTTGGTATTTTCTTGTCCACTTTGCCCTAATCCCTGCCTTCCATGATCTGCCACTGGTAGTATATTGAACAATCTGTCCTGCTTCCCACCTTTCAAAAACTTGCATGGAAATATTGATCTGTTCTACTGAAATGTGATGTTATCTCCTTTTGGGTTTAGAATATTTGTGTGTAAACAAACTTGGATGGTTGTTCTATAGATGTTTAGTGTTTTTTAATATAGTCTTTATTTAGTATTGTTTTGTCTTGGAGTTAAAGCTAATACGGTTTATCATAGCTCAATTTAGGTTATTTGATGAATTTTATTTTTCATCAACTTTCATTTTAGAGCTCTAAATCAGTGGTTCTCAAACTTCTTAGTCACGCGGACACTCTAACCGGGGAACAGCTTATTCGTGGACCCCTTGATATATGATAAATGATTAAAAGAAAATCATATATTTTTTAACAAATTATATATATGTATTATAATCATAATTTCGATTATAGATAAATTTTTTAAATGTAAATATAATTAAAATATAAATGAAAATAAAATAAATGTAGGTATTATATTAATACATTTTTGGAAATGATGATTTTTAAAATATATATAAAAAAGATTTACAATATAAATTAAAAGAAAATCTAATATCTAATATATTTGTACATTATTAATCATTACTAATAATAATAATAATTAATAAATAATAATTAATACTATTAATTCATTATTTAATTAATAATAATAATAATATAAATCTGTAGAAATTTTAGTGAGCATCCCCTTAAATCTAATTTCATACTAAAATGATTTCAATTAACATTTTTTCACACCACAAAGAGCAGAAAAGGCTTTCTCACACAAATAAGTTGTTGGAAAAGCCATTAAATGTTTCATTGCTTTTTCTAAAAGTTATTTTTGCTGGATGACGATAAAACTAATATAAAAGTTAATTTCCAAATACTCCTCAAAGACGTGGGCACAAGGGACGTGGCCAACCCCTAACTTTTAGGCCTCACTTTAATATGAAAAGGCATCGCCATTGTATTTAGTATATACCAGCAATTTATCCTTTGTATAAAATTTTTATAAGATCTACGAAAGATATAAAAGTGTGTCATAGGTTCCCTGAAATTTTATGTGAACTACTTGGACGAGCCTTGGGGACTCTACTTTGAGAATCTCTGATCTAAATAGCCTGTAAAAATACTGTAAAATCTCAAGTAAAATATTCACAATTTTTATTCATTTTAGCCCACTAAAACACATTATCAGGGTGTCTACCTGACTATAGTTTTGAAATTGCAGTATTTCCAGTATTTTTTTAAAGAAATTTAGTATATATGAAAGGTATTCAGAGACAAACATTCCCTATTTCAAAATTATAAAATGATAAAAAGTAAGGTTAGGCCTAGGTACCGGTATGTCATAGTTAAACATGTTTACATCAAGAATAAAGTGTATTGAGACATATATTCTAGTATATACTAAGGATGGGACCCTATAACATACAAGGAATATTCAAGGATTCAAGACTTAAATCATAATCTTTTTTTTAAATAGGTACTAAGTTTGGGTTATTTTTTAAAGGTATTAAAATAGTTAAATAGTTTCTTGTGTTTAAAACCTAACAACCAAACCCTAGATCATTAATTTACCATTTAATGTAAACAAAATCAAAAGTGAAGGAAAAAATCCTAGTTATTGGGAAAGTTAAACACTTATGCTTAAAATATTTTCTAAAATTCAAATTTTAATTAGGGATTTGATGGCAAAATGAAGTTTTACCAACACACACACACACACACACTCTCTTTCTACATTTTTTGAATGACTTATACCACTGCAGCCTCAGTGGTCTTGGGGTAAAGTGCTCGCCTCAAGACCCGATGTTTGTGGGTTTAAACCCAACAGAGGCCGAAGGCTTTTTTTTGAGTGAGAAAAAATCATAGCTCAACATTCTTTGGAGGGGAAGTAAAGCCGTCGGTTCCATGTGGCATGTAAAAGAACCCTGGAAGGTATGTGAAAATACCTCTCCTGGCAAA
>CABFWB010009216.1:1159-14018 GCA_902151455.1 Timema bartmani
GGGGGGGGGGGGAATGCCCCAAATTTTGATAAACAATGTGAAAGTGTCGACAACAGATGTTTCCAGGTTTGTAAAATATCAAAACATATTCATCTTATGGGGGAGTTAGATCTGACATGAAATTTGTTAGAATTTACCATCTCCCCTACTTTTATTATGCTTTTCCCCACGACCCAAACTAATTCAAACAAATTTGTGCAGTAAGAACACGTATTAAGAATTTTTTGAACGTTCAGCGCTACGCTACAGTTGGCACCATATGTTGGCCTGTTTAAGGGTAGCGTGTTGGAACTATTAAAAGAAATCCCAAGTTTGCATAATTTTATGAGCTCTATTTTAATTCTAAACTTTAATTTATCTATGACATTAGGAACTCGAAAGTTAATTTCCACACTTAAAAAAGTACGTCATCTATCTCTATTTTGAGCTAATTCAATCCAGTCCATATCATTACACACTATTCCTCTGTTGAGCTAGTTTTATCCAGTTTACAATATTACAAACTATCTCCTTGAGTTAAATTATAATGTTATCCTCCCATCCACGCCTAAGTCTTCCGAACAGTTTCTTTTCATTGGGTTTAACAATCAGAAACCTGAATACGATTTTAAATTCTCTCATTCGTGCTGCATATTCTGGCATGCGTATTAGTACAACGTATGCAACTCATCATTATGTAACCTTACCCACTTTCCCAGTATACTCATCCCCTTTGGTAGACCTAACATCTCCCTAAGCTCATGCAATAATGATGACCAAAAGTGCCGCCTTAAACACCCTTCATTCTCTGCCACTCAACCTGGAATTATGTTTGCAACCATTCTGTTGCCCAGATTGTGTGGGCTTACATGTTGTGCAAGCCTGCTCAGTTTATTAGATTTTGTGTGAGCCGCTATAGAAAAATATAATAATTCCATATCTTTGTTTGTATGTATAATTAAATAAAGTTAACATTACCGGTACGTTTTACTATCATAATTATTATTGATTTGAAAACTCTTGTTATGTTTTACTGCCCAACAATCATTACACAATATGCCTTCATATCACCAAGGAATATAATTTATTTCTCTAGCGGAGTATGATAGTAGTTATCTAATACAATGTTTGTTGTCTAGATAAATATTTAGAACCAGTTTAAACAATACTTACTTTAAGTTCATACTCAGCACACATTTATAAGGGTAGTAAATACCAGCTGTGTGTTTTAATTACTGGGGAGTTCTTTTGTTCATACTATACAATTCAATTAAAAAAAATTAAATTATTGTTTCTAATTAAGTATTTAAGAAATTGATTTAAACATTTGGCGCAAAATATATTCTACAAACCTAATCATACCTGTAAGTTATCTACAATAGAATAGTTATACGTGTTTTTATTTGAAGTATTTAACGTGTGCTTTCTGAACCTTGTGATTTTATCAGCACTCAACTTATAAATTAGTTTAAATTTAGAAAAGAACACTCAGCCCTCTGCTATTAATTGATCGTTTTGAAGGTGGAGTTCCACAATTCCCCAATGATGAATTTTTCAGCTATGTTGGGACTTGAAATAGGTAACCTTAGCTATGTAGGCAGACACACTACTGGTTGACCTAAGTTTGACTATATATACTAATGAATAGATACACTCACTAATTAATTTATATAGAGTAAACTTATTTATTACAAACAATGGCAACATTGTCGAAATATTAGCCTACTCTATTTGTGTTCAAATGTTTGTGTGACTACTTAAATATAGACCAGTAATTTTTGATTTTTCAGACAAAAAATTGCATTCTAGCATGAAAATGTGTAGGCATATTCTTTCTTGCCTTCTGATTGAAATTCTATTAATCTCCCCCNCAAATAAATGTTGTCCTCAAGACATCATCTAGTAAAATGACGGCCAGAATTGAGTTTTTAACATTATTATTTTTTCAATATAGTCCATTTTACAAAATAACCAAATACAAATTTCAAAACATCTAATTATTTAGATTATATGCCATTTCAATTTTTCGAAATGGACAATCCTGTAGGTAAAAAAGGGCGTCGAACTTTTGTACAATACATATATCATCATGTACGTCATCAATGTGGTTCTGGTATGTTGATAGCGAGTGATTAAAGAAAAAATTATTAGGACCATATTGTATAAAATAACATTTTGAGTATTATAACAAGTTCCAACAGAACAGAAAAGAAATTAAAATTAAAATTCACTCAAACAAAATTAAAAGTAAGGTGAAGCATGTATATGCATGTTTTTTTATCATCAATATTTTTTCCCACAGGTCAAATGAGAGACATTTATTGGCAAATTATTTTTTAAATTATCTCATAAATGTAATTTTAGATATCCTCATCAAAAGCCTACATACTATTTCCACAAGACACGTGTATACGTGCTTGACATGTGGCACACAATGGCGAATATCAGAGTTTTATCTTCATGTATTCACAGTGGTTGCTGGAGCATTATTTTTATTATATTCACATATTTATTTGTTATTTCAATGACTACAATAGAGATAATGTTACTAGGTAGAAATATTTCTGTAGAACACGAGAGGGGCATGGGTATTAATATTAATAGCATCTTATTAATTGCAAATTGTGATACATGAATAACCATTTTATAAAGTATGATAGGGTGGGACGATCCAACGTCAATCGGAGTTTATAGTGATAACTTGATACAACTCGAACAAAGTGATAACTAACCTACTATTTTTTGCACTAATTACAAATATTTAATCCGTTTTTCTCTATCACGTACAGTTTTTTTTTTGCAAAACGCGAAATCTTATTTTACATTATACGTCGCATTTTGACTTTATTTGTTTTATTTTTCCAGAAATAAATGAGTTTTCAACATTGTTCATCCATCTGAGTTTCATTTTTTATTTCACTATGTTGCTAAATTAAAAACATATTCTGTTTTGTTCAGTTGGAAGTTATGTTGTGTTTATTGACGTATTTAAGTTTCTATGAACTTGATTTTTCTAAAGTGAGTGAAATGAGCTATCGAAAGTGTCTAGATAACTCAATATATTCTGTTATTTTTGTGCCAAAAAGAGACAAGATATAAATTTTATATAAAAATGTGTTTTATGCTTTCTTCGGTATTGAGATAAATACTGGGTTCTTCACAAAGTAGGCAGTACATGTGTTGAGGGATTAAGACTGTGGAAGTACGGTAGAAAAAATCAATACATTTACACTCTTCCTGTGCCATTTCCATCAGATATTTTACAATACATTAAAGCAGATTCAAATAGCTTTAGTGACAACTCTGTGGCAGACTGATATTTTTACTAACCAGAAGATGACACAGATTTTACACCGCAATTTTTTCCATCAAACCGAACTCAAAACCTAACACGGGATCAAAATCTGCTGAAATAAGTTGTTGAGTTTATTGGTTCTAGACTTAAGGCCAAAAACCTTTAGCGTCAGGAACGTCATTTTCGTGGTATAGGCACAGAAAGCAAGGTCTTATTTCTTACTTTAAGGAAGAGGGTTCTATGGTATTTTGTTGTGACGTATGTGGTTTGGTAAATATTTCGATGTTGCATACAATTGAAATGAGTGGAGGATAACTAAATACTCTTCAAAACGTAGCCTTATAATGGTCCTACTGCACAATGGGAACAGGTACGTTTTCATTCCAGTGGCTCATTCAGTACATCTTTAACAACAAACATAAAAATCTTTCTGACGAATATGAACTACAAAGAGCACTCTTGGATAGTTTGTGGTGATTTGAAAGTAATTGTAATGTTACCCGGACAACAATTTTGCTACACTAAAATGCCTTGTTTTATTGTGAGTGGGACAGTCTTGCTAAAACCAATCATTATGAGGTAACAGATTGATCAAGGAGAGAAAAGTTTCTGTCCGATAAAAATAAATTATCCGAGGTAAACCCCTCGTGGAAAGGGAAAATGTTCTTCTGCCTCCACTACATAGTAAATTGGGCTTAAGGAAGCAATTCACTAATGCTCTTCCAAAAGATGGAGCTTGTTTTCAATACATTACAACAAAGTTTCCTAAGATGTCCCATGTAAACCTCAATGAGGGGATTATTGTAGTACCTCAAATCCATAAACTTATGTAAGATGAAGTATATTAAAATAACATGACCTCTATTGAGAAAAAGGCTCGAATGGCATTAAAAACAGTTGTACAAAACTTTCTGGGGAATATTAAAGACGCAACTTATAAAATTATAGTCAAAAGCATGTTAGAAAACTCTAAGTCATTAATTTGAAATATGAGTGTGAAACTTCATTTTCTCCCCTCGAATATTGAACTTTTTCAGGAAAATTTAGGCGATGTTAGCGAAGAACAAGGTGAAATATTTCACCAGGATGTAGGACATGGAATAAAGATAGTAATGCACGTGGAATATAAATATGATGACAGAATATCGTTGTTTGCAAGGAAGAAGGAAGTGTGCGAAAATTAAGAAAAATGAGATTTGACTAAGCTTAATGGAAGATTTTCAATGACAGAAGAAGACAAAATTATAAAGGTATATTTTACTGTCCAATTCTCCAATTTTCAAAGGTTTTGTATAACTAATATGCTCTTTTTATATTAGTAAAGTAAAATGAAGTATTTGTTAAAAAGTCTATATGCAATTTTTTGTATTAAAATTATCTGTTTTGTTTAGTTCTAAATTCTCTTTTAATTCTTTGATAATAGTAAAATTTAAATCTAATATTTAAATTGGGAAAACATATACTGAAACATCATTTCTTTATTAATACATATTGAGATTTTCCAGTCAACAATAATATACCAAAAGTAGTTGAAAATGCGTTTATAAAATTAAATTGAGTTACAAATTGTGTGATAACCTGACGTGCTAGATCAAATCTAAGGTCATTTCTGAAACTACTATCAAAAATACATACAAAAACAACTAGTTTTAGAAAATGATCATTAAACTTTTTAAAAAGAGTAAGCTGGTGAGGCCAAGGGCAAAGTTAGTCTTGGAACCAAAGTGTAAAGGTATTTCGGAAGCCATTTGTGAAGGTAGTCTATGAAGCACAATGCATCAGTAGCTTGGAAGATAAGTACGAAAGCAGTATAGGAAGCAGAGTTCGAAGGTAGTTTTGAAGCCAATTGCAAAGGTAGTCTAGAAAGCGAAGTACAAATATATTTTAAAAGCCAAGTGTGAAGTGGAACGGTGTTACAACAAAATTGTATGGATCATATATCTCATCTTCCAGCCCAGTTGACTTGTCTCACTGCTGACACGATCACCACCCTATTTCACCTCTCGCAAACCTAAACCAAACCGAGACCAGATGCGAGCAGGAACGTCACGCCCACCAAAAAGCGGATTCAAGAAGCAGCTATTCCTGCGCACTTCCCGCCTTCGGTTTTTTCTCGTGCCTTGTGGAAAGTTCTGGTAATTTTGGAAGACAATAGCTCTAGTTTATTCTAGTCGGAATCTTATCCCCCCTCTTCACATAGTGTGAACCACTCTCTGAGAGCACGTAATTGTGCTGTGCTGCAGGGTATATAATTTTGGGATTTTCAAGGGATGTCACTCCTAATATTAGAGGTTTTGGATATGGTGAGCGACACCATTAGAAATGACTTATTTCTGCACTCTATATTCTATTTCGAATTCATATTATTCTATCTTTTCAAATTTAACACGTTTGACAAATTCATTGTATATAACTTTGTTGTGGCAAATGATGCCGTTTTTTCTTTCTCTTGAACTGTTAGCAAATAAACCGTTTATGATTAAATTTTGTTTGAAAAAAAACTTAAGAGAAATTCCTTTCCTCAAATTTCTAGTAGTTTCTCTCTTTTCCCGATTCATGGAACATCCCTTTTGTTTTGATTTAATTTAATATAACTATCTGTGTTGCTCACAAGATGGTGGCGTCGTTTACGACTTAATATTTATTTATATTCCAAATATATTATTCGCCACTAGATGGTAGATGAAATTAAACTAATCTTACTTTTTAAAGAAATGATTTGATATCAAATTATATCGTTAAAGTTTATACATATATTTATTTATTGCATTCGGCTCTTGTTTTCCTATATTTTTGAGGAATTAAATTTCCAGTCGTATATTTACGGAATGGCCGCTGAACGGTGGAACTATTGTAGTGATACGGAGCTGCCGATGTTTGAATAATTATTACTGCCCGGTACAACCAACAACTCAAACTACCTATCGGGTTTATTGGTTGCCACCTGGTGGCAAGATTTACCCCACGTTAAATTGTTTAGCTTTGAAATCTTTCTTGGTTTAGTTTATGTCGTGGCCACTAGATGGTAATATTTGCTACGTGGACATTAATATCAGATTTAAATGTCCTTATCGCCACTCTATGAAAGGATTTATTTGATAGCTTTAATATTATTCCTATCAAGTGTATTATTGTTGTTCTTGCCTGGTTTTTGGGGAGGGCGATATACTGCTAGATTTCCCCTACTGGCGTATATATTGAATGTGTCTTGTTTGAAGGAATTGGTTGGCTGGACTATTAATTAAATTTAATCTATTTTAATAATCTAATTGAATCTGATAAAAAACTGTTAATCGACAGATTTTAGTTAGGTTTGAACTCTTATGTGTGTTAGTGAGAACCCTAATTTTGACGAATATGGTTGAGAGCTTATCTTCATTATTGTTATATTTTAGGTCAACATAATTAGTCAATTGCAAATAAGCCGTAATTATACTCTCTAATTTACTGCCATTTGTCGTCTTTGATATATTAAATATTTGCCTTTAACTTTACTGTAGTACATTGTTTTAAACTTTTTGAGAATGGCTTTTATTAGACTTAACCGGAGGACTATTGTTGCTGCTATAACATCTCCCTTGCATTATAAGACTCTCATCCTGCTCAATTGTTGTATTTATAATCTGTTCTTTTGTCAATAAAACATTTAACTCTCTTGTTACCTCTAGTCTGTCATTTCCCTCCAGTGGGGGTAGTAGAAGGTATTCTAGGAGGCAAAGTGTAGATGTAGTTTAGAAGACAAGTGCAAGAGTAGTATAAGAAAATAAATGCAAACGTAGTTTGGAAGTTGAATGTGAGGGTTATAGAATAGTTATGTCTTGCTTAGAATAATACATACTTTGAATTCTATGTGTTAATAAGGGCTTATTGATTAAGTTTAGGATAAGATAAACAAGCGCCAAGGTCACAGACAAATAATATACCACACACGCAGACCTCTGGTTAAAATGGTTGCGCTCCACTTGACAGCTTGTTCCTTAAACACTAGGATCGCGGTGGTTAGTTCTATCATCACCCAACAGTGACAATAGCGAAGCCCAATGCAGAAGGACTTAAGCTGTAAATCGGGTGCAGCTAAACCACCGTAGGGTTAAGAAATTTGCCAAAAAGTATAACCATCAAAGGTAACCCTAGCTTCCTTGAAAAACTTATTTAGATTACCACTAACTTGGGCATGTATTCAATCATAATTTACAATTTTCAATATATAGCTGCTTTCTTCAATTTTATTTTCCACAACACTTCTTACTATTTTTGCGTAATGAAGAAGGTAGAATATATAGGAAATGTACTTGTTATAGGTGTAATTTTTTTGGAAAAATAAACCTAAATACACCCAGCCGGGACTCTATCCTTGATCCCACCTAGTGGCACACCAAATGAGACTGACACTTTGATCACATGCTCCTCCGATTCTGGTATTTTATATTATTATCATAACATATTTCGGTCAGGGAATTAATAAAAACTAAATGTTAGATGTAAGCATTCCATGCAAAATATTGGGATGGCATAAAGAAAGAATGTTTATTGTGCATTTATGTTATGGAGAGAGCGTACGAGCGGGTGACTAGGCGTATGTTATGGCATTTTCTGAGATAGTATAGTGTCCTTGGATTGTTAAAAAATGCAATTATAGCGATTTATGATTGAAGTAAGGAATGAGTTATGATGGATGGAGCTTTGAACGAATGGTTACACATTGAACAGGGTGTTAGATAAGACTGTACTATGTTATCAATGTTGTTTGATATATTAATGGATAAGTGTATAAGAGATGCTTAGGAGGACGCAGTTGGTGTAGAGATGGACAATGTGAATTGGAGAGTATTGCTATATGCAGATTATATCATATTATTGGAAGCGAATGAAAGTGACTTATAGAATACATTAAATCATTTGAATTAGGTGAAAGGTAGAATATATATTTGTATAAATGTCACCAAAACTAAAGTAATAGTTTTCATAAAGATGTCTCAGAGAATGATTGTCATCTTAGTAAATATGGAAAACCGCTATAACAAATGAATATTCTTGTGTATTTGCTAAAATATTCTTTAAAAATAGAACGATGGATCGTGAAATAGTGAAATCGACATACGGGTTATTGTATCTTGGAGAGTAGTTGTGGTGTGTGTAATATTGGAGAGAATTAAGTTATATCGAAAGAGGCAATCATGGCAGTATATAAAATAGTGTAAACGCCAAAGTTGTTTTACGGATGTAAATCGTGGGTTTGTCAGGAGACACAAGAACAAGGTGAATGTGGTTGGAATGAGATATCTGAGAAATGTATTTGGAAATGACTCGTATGGACAGATTCAATAATGAATGGGTGCTGAAGGAGTTCGCTTTGGATGAAAATCCAATACGCCAAACTAAAAGAAGAGTTTTACGTTGGATTGGGTATGTTGAAAGGTAGAGTGTTGATCCAATGACGAAGAAAATATATGAATGTAGAGTGAGTGGGTCAAAAGGAACGAGTAGGCCTAGGAGAAATGGCTAAGTGTTGTAGATAAATGTGTTAAAAAGAAACACATTACGAATTTTATGAATAAAAGTGCATGGACAACTCTGGGTATGGATGTTGTTGATGAGAAGGGATTATGCAAGGAAAAGGAAGTGCGGATAAAGTTAACGAGGGTGGATCATGTACGGAGTTGTAGTATTTTTTTTGGTGCTATATGCACAGCGTCTTGCCTAACTTTTAAGGGAACAGCATGATAAGGTATGTATGTTTACGCACTAAAAATAGTTTAATTTTATGGTTAATGTATTAATAATAGTGCCAGGAATAAAACTCAATAAATCATACTGCATTGAATAATCACAAACACAGTCATATTTAACACATGCAACTAAATCTAATCTTTATAATGATGTTTTTCAGCACGAATAGTATACAAGAAATGGAGACAGAACTATCATTGAGCATAATCTTATCAGCAACGGCTGTCATTGTTTTCCTCTACTTGTACTTCACCTCGACATTTTCCTATTGGGAAAAGAGGGGTGTACCTTTCGTCAAGCCTTTACCTGTCTTTGGGAACTTTGTTGATTATATTTTCTTGCGAACCACTTCAGCAGAGTCATTTGCGAAAATATATAAAAAACTGGAAGAACACCAATTTGGAGGATTTTACAGAGGTAGCACGCCAAACTTAATTCTTCGTGACCCCGAAATCATCAAGCAAATCATGGTGAAAGATTTTAATCATTTCATCGATCGCAATCCATCACTTTTCGAGAAGATATCCCCTTTGGCTTGTAATCTGATTTCATTGACTGGCAACCGCTGGAGGAAGCTAAGAGTGAAGCTCACACCTACCTTTACTTCCGGTAAGATGAGGATGATGCTTCCGACCATCGTAGGATGTTCTCAAGACCTAGTTTTGTTCCTACGAGAATCAGCCGATGATAATCATATTCTTGAAATAAGAAATGTCGTCGCTAACTTCACCACGGATGTAATTGGTTCCTGTGCGTTCGGCTTGGATATAAATTCCATGAAGAACCCTGATTCAGAGTTTCGCCGGATGGGAAATAAAGTATTACAACCAACCCTCCTAACTGTTGCCTTGCGCTCTTTAGTATTGATTTTCCGACCTATCTTGAAATTGGTCCGACATCCGTTAGTAAGTAAGGATGTGAATGATTTCTTCCTTGGGATGGTGAAAGAAACTTTGTCCTACCGAGAGAAGAACAAGGTCGTCAGGAACGACTTCTTGCAGTTACTGATCCAACTGAAGAACAAGGGGAAGGTCGATGAGGACCTTGTGTCAAGTAAGGACGACAGTCATTTGACTAATGTCGATGCTGTTACTTCATCGAATGAGGGCGAGGATGAACCCTTGGGTAAGTTTAGCGAAGGTAAATCCGAATCAGTGGTCGCATGGTCAAACGTGTCGCTCTTATATTAATCTGGACTGACATTTCCGAGGAGGTTTGATGCATTGAGGGTGGTTTTCCATAAATGTCTTAGTACGCTCCATCCTTGCAAATGAAAGTACTTTTCCATACAATTTTACCTTACTCATTCATTACCATTAGCGTAATTGATTTATGCATCTAATACAAAGAAAGCTCGTATGACGTAATTTATTAATTATTATAAAATAACGAGTTAGTGTGAATAGTTTTAATCGTAAAAATCTGAGGTTAAATATATGTTTTTACTCAAACTTTTAAATATAATTAAGTTAAAATATAATAATAAAGGACAGCATTACTTAAAATAATTCACATTAACTATNGTTAACCTAATCCAGTTCATAGACGTGTCCAGTGGAAAAGGCGGTGTTTTGAGCCCTTACTTTAATTAAGTGTACCCACACTAGCGTTGGGGGTGGGGTGAAATACATTACATTAAAATCACCCTCAGTACATCCGGCTGGGATAAAACTTCAATCTCCCCGGCATCGGCAGTCTATTAAATTGCGAGATTGATGACTTAAACCATGGAGCCACCGGATTGGGTAGAGCTCTAGTAAAACATGTATTAGCATGGCTATGAAAACTTATTATGTTTTATAAATATTATGGTTATTAATTTAATTATGTATAATCGATACAGAAACTTACATCTAAAGATAATATGATATGTGATACACAACACAAATTATTATACTTTAGAAGTATAATATCAGTTCCTCCTGTCTTATATTTAATTAATAAATTTACCCCTGATAAGACTTGTAATAGTTTGAATGCTTTCGGTTGGTCTTAAAATATTTACAAATGGCGAAGCAAATACTTACATTTGAGCATGAACAACACTATCAAATTTATACATGCAAATATGTATCTAAAGTAAAACCGATTCATCAAACAAATTTTTTTACTAGCATCACGTCTTTCTAACCTTTCGTGCAATATGCCTATATACTAGCTACACTTATGTTTTAGGGATGAGGAAGGTTGAATTTTTAGGAAGTATCCCCACATTGGCGTGAAGGAAGAGTAGAAAACTATATAGGAAAACGAACTTCAGCACAACCGACCGGGATCAAACCCAGATCACCCCGTCTTTTGTAGTATAATGTAGTGCGAGAGTAGCTTATTAAATCAATTGGCTACCGAACCAGTTATTATACTAATTTAATGATAGTTCTTTGTTGTTCAAAATGGTAACATACACTCATCGTCATTTCTTGAAGTTTTGCGCAGAAGCGTTTGAAAATTGTACCAATAATATTTACTCCAATAAACTGTCCTTATTTCCACAGTTTTAGATAAATTCTCTAATACACACCTAATATGGGAATATGTTTTAGTATATAACTGACCAAGTGACTAATTGTTCACCCAACAACACTACACTCCACGCAATTCAACACATCAACACACGTTACTATTATTGTTAAATGCATTCCAGAAATGACAGACACGCTCCTGGCAGCGCAGTGTTTTGTTTTCTTCCTGGCCGGGTTCGATACGTCCTCCACCACCATCAGCTGTTGTCTGCACGAGTTGGCCGTCAATCCTGACATTCAGGAGAGACTCAGGAAGGAGGTGGACAAAGTCCTCATAAGACATGGCGGAAAGATCACTTACGAGGCTCTCCAGGACTTGAAGTACATGGACTCTGTTGTATAGATGGTAGGTCCACTTGGTTGGATAACTTGGAAATAAATATTCAGGAAGGAGGGCGACATATTCGTCCATAACATGAATAACTGTACACGTACGTTGTTGTAGATGTTGGGCCATCTTGATTGAATAACTTACAATCTGGATTAATAATGTTAATAATTATGCTTCAAAAGTATTTCAAACAGGTGAAATATAACATATATTTCATAAATAATCAAATTAGTATACTAAATAATTTAATTTTGAATATGAAAATCAAAGCGTATTTACTAGTTTACAAAAATATATAGATACTATCCCCGTGGTCTAATTGTAAGAGTGGTTTACAATTGATCAAGGAAACTAATGTTTTAGTACGAGTGTTATTGACGAAGATAAATAATTTATTATCCAAGGGCTCATCATGCTATTTAAATATCAAGAGAGTACAAAGGAATAGGGGCTGGAAGTCTGTACCACTAATGGAATCCATAACGGATACAAACTTTTAAGGCTTAAGCTCAATTTTCTAGTGGAGTCTGGCTGCGTATTGAATGTATGACCCTAGGTGAACCTAATTTGTAAGTCGTGACTTGATACACTTTATTTTCTTAGCAAGTGCATATTAAATACACCCCAAAGCATCAAGATAGGAATTACATTAATATCATGGAAATTTGTGATAAACGAAATTATATTCTCTGTGCACAGAGTATGCTTATTAATTAATATTTTGATTTCCGCAGAAACACTTCGCAAGTATCCGCCAGTGGGAAATCTGGCACGATTTTGTACAAAAGCCTATCGAATTCCTGGCACTAATGTAAAAATTGACAAGGAAACCAGTGTCGTTATTCCTGTGTATGCCATTCATCATGATCCTAAGTACTACCCTGATCCAGAAAAGTTCGATCCTGAACGGTTCTCGGAGGAAAACATTAAAAGTCGACCAAATTTTACTTATTTACCTTTCGGAGAAGGTCCAAGGATTTGTATAGGTGAGTTGTGTTAACA
>CABFWB010009218.1:0-14006 GCA_902151455.1 Timema bartmani
ATTCATCAAAATTTCGAGTTCGATTTTTTTGACGATCACCATACTTTCTCTACCTGTAAGATAGAGAGAAAGTAAAAAAGGGTGATTGTAAAAAAACCCCAACTAAATGCTTGAAAACAAACAAATAATTATAATTGAAGGAGGCTAAACCCCAAATTTACAGGTTTTCAACTGTTTTAAAAAATATTAAAGAATGAAAAAAAATATATTTTATTTTCATAATATTTAGGAATGATTAAGAAAATATTTACATTGAATACATATATTTTCAAAATCCTTCAATCATTATTTTTCCATTAAAAGAGCAAAAACGCAATTTTTTTTCAATTCTTGTATGCAATCACAAATGCCGTGTGAACACTCACTGGCTAAAATTTGTATGCAATCCATGTGACCAAGATATTGTACAATGTCTTGCACAATTTTTGTACAAAATTTTTTGTCGTGTGTACTGGGCTTTAGAGTTTTGTGGAGTTTATTTTAGCAGGTGCTTTTGTTTTGATGTGTGTATCAGTGAAAACCAACAAACGAAAGTTTATATTTAGTATATGTCTATAATAAGCAATAATACTATAATGTAAATCACAGAACAAAACGAAGCCAGAAGCCACAAATATCATAAAAAAAAAGCTCCAAATAGCTTCTTGAAGCATAAACATTAAAAAAAATCCGGAACTTCCCCTTTTAAGCTTGGAGGCACCCTTTCCAAGCTTGCCTAAGAATTTTGGTCACGAAACGCTAATGATTATCTGTGAAGTGAATTAAAAGCAAATGGACTTGAACCAATTTTGTTAGTAAAACTGACATTAACGTGAGCAAATCTGTGGTCAAAAGCTAGCTTTAATTTAATTTGCTTCGTATCAGTCAACAAGTCACTGTGCAATGGAAAAAAAAGCACAGCCGTTGGTTTTTACCTATATTTTCCAACAAAGTCAAGGCGTACAGAACTAATTTGTTTTTCATAATCATCCTGGTTAAAATGTTTCAAACATTCTGAATATAAATCCAAATTCTTCTTACCATTAATTTTAAGGGAAAGACAACTAAGTGGTTAACATTTGTGTTCACTTAGTTTTTGGTGGCTTTGAATAGAAACAGGGACAATAACATTTTCGTCATCATTTCGTTACTTCTTAAATGTAGTTTATTTAAAACAAAAAGGTTATACTGGGTGGTTTTTTAATTTGGTACAGTAAGATATCTAACAAAAAACGCATTAAAAAAATAGTTCATACAAAAGTTGATTGGTTTTGAAACACTGACAAAATGACGTAATTTATTCTCTCTTTGGTGGACGTCTTAAAGGTCATATCAAGATCAGCTACTGTTTTTCAAATAGGATCTTGTGTTTTTTTTATTTCAGAATTGTATTTAATCGGAAAAAACAAGCATTTTCTGTCTTGAACTTTTTTTTTATCCAAAGTCTATTTCTTATAATATTAAAACGAAGTAAAGTAATACGTAGGATGTTTTTGGTACTGTATTTATTTTGGTTTATTGCCTACCAGAATCTGTAAAGTGTAAACAATTACGAGCAAAATGGTATTACAAACAAAAAACAAACTTTCGTTCATAATAGTTGAAATGTTAAATTACAACAATTTTTCGAAATGATGACCTTATAGTCTAATGCACTTTCCAATTAAATTTATAAAAGAATTGTGAGTATTTAATAAAGTTTCTCGATCAATATATCTCCAAGCAATTATTATAACTCGTTACAAAATGTTTTCTGGAGCTGTCAGTACATCATGATACACAGTACATTTCTTTCAGGTAGACCCGTAATAAAAAATCTGGTGACGTTAAATCTGGTGATCCAGCAGGCCAACTAATTGGACCACCTCCACTGATCCAGCGGACATTGTAGTTCCGATCCAATACTTGTCTTGCAGTTCTGTAATAATGGGCAGGAGCACCATCATGCTGGAACCACATGATCTGCCATGCTTGTGGGTTTAATTTTTCGAGCAGCATTGATAATCCTTGATCTAGAAATGTTCTGTATTTGTCTCCATTCAAAGTACCATCAATATAAAATGGGTCAATCAATTTTTCTCCGACGAGTCCACGCCAAACAATTACAGTCCAACGGCGTTGTCTTTCAGCTAGGCGCAACCACCGTGGATTTTCTGCACTCCAATAATATATGTTGTATCAAATAACTTCCCTTTGATTCGTAAAGCTCGATTCACCAGAGAATAATATTTTAAGAAAAAAGTTCCTATTCATTCTAACTTGTTTAAGTGCCCATTGGCCGAATGCCACTCAATTGAGAAAATCTTCTCCATGAAGCTCTTGATGCAACAACAAGTGGTAAGGATTAAATTAATGATCCTTCAATATTTTGAGCACACTAATCTCAGATATTCCTGAATCACTAAAAATCGCATGAGAACCTACCTGAGGATTATTAGCTAGTGCGGCTAGGATTGCGATCTCATTATGTTCACCGGTGTCAGTTGCTCAGCGGCTCCTTTTCTTCGCTTGATTACTTACACTTTTAACTAATTCTTTAACTATACGATAAAAAGACTTACATTATGGTGCATTTCTCTCAGGAAAACGATCAGCGTGGAATAGAATAGCATCATTAACCTTTCTTCTACATTCACCATAAATTAAAATAGTTTCAATTTTTTCACCAACAGAATAATACTCCAGTGCTTACAATACGTAGATTTACAATAAGCAAAAATGCTTCACGTTATGAAGAACCTTGTATTCTGTTTATTGTTAACGTTTATTCATGAGGATCGAAATGTTAATTTGGTATAGACATTATGTAAACACATTAGGTAGACCAATTTCACTCTTCGATCCTTATGAACGCACGTTGGTTTTTTGTTTGTGGGAGCGTTTTGATAATTTTTTTACACTCTACCTATTCTAGTAGGCAATGAATTGAAATAAAAACAGTTCCAAAAACATCATAATTTATTCTTTAATTCATTAAATAATATCATCAAATATATACCTTGTGTAATAGGTGTTTCAGACAATGATGGCTTGTTTTTTTCGTTGTATATAATTCTGCAATAAAAAAATTCAGGGCCCCATTTGAAAAATAATAGTTAACCTTGAGCTGCTCTTTAAGACGTCCACTAAATAAAAAATAGATGATGTTATTTTGTCAGCGTCTCAAAACCAAGCAACTTTTCTGAAACTTTCTTTATTAAATGCATTTTTTTTTAAATATCTCACTGTGCCAACTTTAAAAAACCACCATATATATATACATATATATTCTACACACTTAACCTGTTACCCTAGTATACATTGAAATATTTATTGAAAAATGAAACAAGTCAATCCAAAATAAAATAATTGTTCTTACCAAATTAATTATAATAGTAATAACATGACCAATTACTAATCTATAAATAGTTCATTCTGGTTTTAATTGAATTTATCTAACACAGTATTTGTAGCCACATGGCCTAAATTGGGAGGCGTGTTTTTATAATATTTTAGTGTTTTGGATTGCGAATGACAAAACGAGTATTACACGCTGTTATGATTAGCTAGTAAACAAATAGAATAGAGGCACTGACCACATAAACGGTGTCAGCATTCCAAAGGAGAAAACCAGGCCAGGCAGCAGAATAAAGAGTGGTGTGTCCAGCTATTGAGGCTGACTATTCACCATAGAGTCTAGGGGGTCACTCTGCCCCTTTTCGGGGCTAAGAGTGCTAAAACGCTGGCACATCAGCACTTGTATTTGAGGGCTACCACTTGAGCCCAGGATGCCGGGGTTTGGAGACCATGTATGATCACCTAGAGGTCAGATAGGCCATAGGGTATACTTACATACTTCGTTTTGTCACAAGCTTCCAAGTAATCTTTCAAGTTATATTATGTTTGCAATATCACTATCAATATCACATTTATAATAGAAAAAGTAGTACTAATAAAAACCATAAAAACCAAGTCAAACGTCAATCACGAACCCACACAATAATGTATCATCTCCCCCCCCCCAAACCTCGGCTGTAACACATCCTGACAATCATAGGCCCACATTTGAAAGGTAAGGGTAAGGTGACATATTATTATTATTATTTGAAACATTTAAGAATGTCCTAAAGTCAGCCTTCTTGAACTGAAATATTTTCGCTAAACGGCCGTACGGTCACAAGATGACGTCTTTTGGAGGCTGATGGCGGGTACAGGGACTGGGACAACCTTGTTTTACTATAAACTTTCCCTTCATTTACCCTGAAAGGTTCCATTATGCGTAGTTTATAATATAGGGTCAATCAAAATAAGGCTGCTATATTTCTTGGTTCCTCTATGATATAAATTATCAAATAGGGTCATAACGTAGTTCGTTAAGGTAAGACTGTTTGCAACATTTATTATTTCCACTATGGTTTATCTTGTAAAATAAGGTAAAAATGTATTCCACTACGATAAGATTGCGATATTTCTTGGTCCGACTTTGGTATAACATATAAAATAGGTTCATAATATAGTCCGTAAGGGTTATACTGCTATCTTTCTTAGTTCCACTATAATATAGGGTCATAGAGTAGTCTGTCAAGGCAACAGGCAACCGTTCTTGGTTTCACTCTGATATAGCTTATAAAAAAGTTCAACAGTGTAGTCCTTCTAGGTAACACTTCTACCTTTACGTTCAAGCGGAGTGTACATACAGTGTTATCCTTCACATTTACAGATTTTCCTCCGGGGACCTGTCCTCAGAGTTTGACGATGTTCCGGACGATAGCTCCACCACGAGCAGCACCCACGAATCCCAGAAGTCTGCTTCGACTTACGCCCCTTCATCTTCATCAGCCGCCCCTGCCCCTCAGTCGCACCCGGTGCAGACCCAGGGAAGTGGGGACTTGTCGTTGAACCTGCGACCTGGATCTAGGACTACTAGCGCCCCCTCATCTCCTGCCAAAACGAGGGAGTCCTTGCTACAACGTGTGCAATCTCTCACGGGGGTGGCTCGAGACCAGGGAGCATCTATTTTAGGTTAGTTCACGACTAATTTGCACACTTGGGTTATACAATAACTATGCTTACAATATAAACAACCTGTAACATTTACTCAGATCATCGTGGAGGCCTATATTAGCTAATTTAAGTTGTGGGTTTTATAAACAAGCAGTTAAAAACATAGACATTAAATACATATTACAATTAAACAGTATCTATTTGTAGCATGTAATATTTTACAAGAAACAATTATATGGACTTACAACAAAATTAGCTAAGTTAAAGGGTTCGGAACACTTGTTCTGAATGACATTTGCATGGAGTGACACTTGCGTGGAGCCACCCCATACCCAGCGAACATAGTTGTGACTCCAGATCTGTTTGTGAGACTTGCCCGGAATGATCTATTTCTTATTTTTTAAATTCCTTTGTATTCATATAGACTTTTATTTTAAGAAACTCTTAAGTGATAGGATATCATTTCCAGGGAACACCAGGCGAATATAATCTATTTTCATTTGCCTTATAATTTTTCGCTTTAAGGAAGTTCATAAAATATTTTTCTTTATGTAATTTATTATTTGATTTTTTCTTAAAAAAAATTTTGTTCGGTGTTGTTCATGGTTAATCCTAGAGTGTCTGTTTCACTTTAATTTCTGATTCTAGGCCATCACTTTAAGGACATTTTTAAGATTTCCATTTCCTTCAAGTTTTTTCAAGGCTTCACTAATGGCGTTATTAGTCTGTATTGTTGATTTTTATTTATTACCCTGGAGTACAAGAGATTTTCTGTCGTAAGTGTGTCAGTGGTATTCAGCATCTTCTCGAAGGGTGATGACCAACAAGTAGACATTTGGATGAGCCCTTGAAACCAAACCGTTTAGCCTTCGCTTCCAACCTTCAGAAACTTTTTTGTTCGGTTCTATCTGCCGGAACAGTTCCATAGATCTCTTGGAATATTATCGTTTTCGAGCCATTTCTCGACGAAATAATCGTTTGAATCCTGGAGTTTTTCATTTTAGGGTGCGTCTTCTTGTATGAATAACCAAAGATCGTCACTCTTATTTAGTTGTACGTGTTCCAGTGCACCACACATTCGAATGTGAAGCCGAACTTCTTAGTTTGCGTTAAACTCATTAACTAGACCATGTTCTTGCTCTTTCCTCCACAGACACTGGTTGAAGTGTTAGTTGCAACTGTAAGTCTTTACTGATGGGAACTAAGATTCTATTGACTGAATAATGACCGTCTCAAAATCAGTAACAACAGATTCTGGATCAGCGAGGCGCGCAGTTGTTCACACCTATAAATAATTGTCCTAGGCTTCAGGAATGTTGTTCGGTAGGAGTGCTTTTAAGATAGGAAAGGCATTCTTTTCTTCCAAAGAACTTCCCAAATCAGCTTGGATAGTGAAAATCTGCCCAAATTGCTTACTGGAACTTTTGAATGTTCCGTCAGTAAAAAAAGATGATAGGTTTTCTTTCAGTGCTGGCAAAAGTTTATATCCTGTCCTGAGGCCTACGATTGTCATCCTGATGAAGGAAATTTCCTCCGTAGTTCATATTTAACAGTTGTAAAGGTAAGATGACATCTCCTACATGAGCCGGATCTTTTATTGGACCCAATTATTTCCTCCAAATACGATGCAATAATTGTTTGGCACTTAACTGCGCTAGCTTCACCGTCACAAAGTCGTAATCACGATTAAATATCTGGCCAAATTCTTCTGCGTAGATTTTTGAGATTGATTCATCTGCTTCCCTCATCGTTGTATGACACTGGCCATTTGATTTTCTAAATTAATTTGCTGCTTCGTCTGGGACACAGCTATGACATTGCTCTCCTAAAACTACATTGTTTTTATTTGAAAGACACCCTTTACACTTTTTCTTATTATTATATACAGAGCACCAATAAGTGACATTCTCCTTGTTTGTGTAGTCCAGTACATATTGATATCCTTTGGAAATCAACAAGGACTTACCCTTGCTGGTTTCGGTGACCTACATAAAAACTGAGAGCAAGTGAACCTCAATAGAGAAATCTCTCAACCTTGACTAACATGCGGCAGCTAACTGGTGAGCAGACAATAATAACAAGCAGAATTCTTCCTAATACCTCTCAACCCCCTCCTTACCATCTATAGCCTCCACGCAAGTGTCACGGTTTACAATAATCCTAGTTTCAGACTTACAAGGTCACTCCCCATTAATTTCTGTTCCATGTAAGCGTTATTAAATTCCACCTTCGGGTAAATGTCACTCTGTGCAAATGTTCAACTCACCAACTCTCCCAAACAGTCCCATTCACACCTGCTCTCCGCACACAAACAATACACATGCCAACTATTTACAAATATGCCTTCCTCTACAAGAAAGTAGATCCAAATAGAAAGGTTGCGTCTCGGTCGCTCGAAGTTAGAACCATTCTCTGGCTAACTGGATTGTTTTAATCGGGTTTTTGTTTAATCGGGTGAAGCAAACTTCCTTCATTGAGAGCCTTCAAGCTCATACGTGCAAAGAAGAAAAGGTACGTCACTTCCGGCCACGTGGAACAATCAGATGTTAGATCGTCATACGTTCCCTTCCAAGTAACCAACCTTGATGGTCCTCTCCTTAGTTTACTGCTGGGGCTGAGATTAGGCCTATATATAATGTACCGGGAGTGGTAAAATAAATATTCTTGGTGGGACATTGAGGAGTGAAGAAATTAATTTGATAACTTTAAGAGTGTCTACAATGTAAAATAAAATAAAATGTTTTGGATTAAAGTTATTTTATACCGGTACCCAGATTATGTTTCGATTTTATAATTTGTATATTTATTTTTTCTACGGGTAGTTATAAGATTAAATATCAATTTCAAATGTTTTGTTAGTTTTGGTTGTCAAACCTATTCCCTAACTTTCTCTTACCCATTCAACCACATCTGACCACAGTGCCATTGTACCATCACCTATCATCAAAACATCTTTCCATTTACGCTTGGTTTTACATACATACATAATATCAATTTTCCTTCCAATCATTTACTCTAACAGTCTACAGTTCATTTTCTTTACCACACACTCCTCTCACACTCCATGTTCCAATAGTCCATATTCTCGCCAATTTGCAAACCAATGGGCCCTTCAGTTTTAACCTCAGCTGCCCATCATAGCTTTGATCATCTGAAGTTATTCTTTCACAGTTTCTTGTAGTAATTTTAAATAGAGTAGATGCAGTTAATAGCCTTGATTGTACACGCACCCATGACAGTATTCGCTGCTTACGGTAAGGGTGATATACCGATCGGCGTTGGCACATTTTAGCCTGTATACCACAAGTACAACTGTTGCTCAGTCTTACCCCGGGACTGTTCCTACAAACCAGTATCTCTACTATAGAGACTGGCCAGTATAACACAAGTATAACTGTTGCTCAGTCTTACCCCGGGACTGTTCCTACAAACCAGTATCTCTACTATAGAGACTGGCCAGTATAACACAAGTACAACTGTTGTTCAGTCTTACCCCGGGACTGTTCCTACAAACCAGTATCTCTACTATAAAGACTGGCCAGTATAACAAGAGTATAACTGTTGCTCACTTTTAACCTCCTCATAGCATCAAACGCTCGTAAAAAAGACTTGGAAATAATTGTACGTCAAGTCCACTCGCGTGTTACTAGAGAAGTGTTGAGACTTGAGAGTAAATTCCTGTGCCCAAAGATCACCCCTTCAGTTAACAAAAAACGAAGCTAAATGCTAAGCGCTGATTGGCGGATGGTTCCATGCCAAACCTCCTCTTTACTCTGTGAAGCCCACGTGCAACTTGAAATAAGAACCCAGTTTCCAGGTTAAAACAAATTAAAATAAGTCCGATGGGTTCGAGTGAAAAGTAAGTGTCATAAATTTAGACAAAGCGATATTCTAACAATGGCTTTACAAAAACGAAAAATACTAGATTACAAATTTAAATGCCTAAAAATAAAGCTAATATATTGAAATTTGGTATACATGTTGCTTACAGCTTTGATCATGGTTTTGGCTACTTGTGATAGCTAACATAGAATTCCACACTTGCTTGTGAACAATTTTTAGCTGAACAATTTAGTAATGAATTATATATATGTGTTAATATATACTACATATTAAAAATTATAGATAGCATATACATTACAAAAATATTATAATTAAATATATATTATATATTGCATAAATTATTTATCCCCATATATTGTATAAATATTATATAGCCTATTATTATATTGTATAAATAATTTATTAGTTATTATATATATTATATCATTATTGTTATATTATATAGTATACATAATATATTAGTTTATATTATATTAGGCGTATATAGTAGTATAATTATATATTATTATATAATATTCAATATATAATAAATAATATTTATTATATATAATATATATCATTAAATAAAATATAGTAATAAATATATGATAAATTATATAAAGCATATATACAATAATTATCTATATAATATATATAATAAAATACACATAATATAAATATATAATATTTTTATTATGAATTCAATATTTATATATATATCTATTATATATTATATATATTTTATAGATAATATTTTTCATTATTATATTAGGTTGACGTAGTTTTTTCCATGCATAAATTTTATTTTATTTCAAAATCATGTTTCATGAACAAAATACAGACTAATCAATTGTTTATTACTGTTTCCCAACTTTCTGGTAGTTTTTCGATTCTACGCCTGAAAAGGTCCGTTGAAGAAGTTGTCAAGCCAATCTTGAAGAGCAGCTTCGTCATGAAATGAATTTACTCCAAGATCGTTTGATAGAGAACGGAAAAGGTGAAAGTCTGATGCTGCTAGATCTAGAGGATACGGTGAATGTGGAATAACATCCCAACCGAGCTTTTAGTTAATCATTTTTGTCAGGTTGGCAGAATGCGGCCGGGCTTTATCATGATACATAATAACTTAAATTTTTCCCGGTATTTCTTTTTATTGCTGCCTCAAGGCGTCTAAGTTGTTGGCAATAAATCTCAGCAGTGATGGTTACATTCCTAGGAAGCAATTCATAGTACAAGATGTCTTCTTTGTCTCACCAGATGCACAACATTATCTAACTTTTAAATTTTAACACACACAAATAAAAGTTAATTTTTCAATTAGATTTTTAAACAGTACAGTACTTTCATAATAAAAAAGATGAAAAAATGCAGTTAATTGTAAATCCAATGACAAAATAATACTGCATCCTATTTTATTTAAAATAAAAATCATGAAACCCAGTCTCAACGCTTTGCCTATTCTTGAAAGATTCCTAGTCTCTGTTTTAGAGCCTTAATTTCTGCAAAACAATTGATGACCTCATCTGAATTCACCTTTCTTTCAATTTATGTCCAATTAAAAGTAAGGCCAGATTTGTCAATCTTGTCTGGCTCATAGTGGAGAGTAGGTAATTCTTTATCAATTTCAAATTGGAAAAACTTTTTCACATGAAGAAATAGACACATTTGCAGTCAGAAGGAATCTTGAACACAATAACAAGCTTGGCAGAAATTTACAAAAATCTCCTTTCACAATAAACTCGAAAAACTACAATGCTGTCAATTTATTTACCTCTTCAACGTTGATTTTAGCAATCTTTCAATAACTCCATAGTCGTCCAGTTTCCACACCAATATCAGAGAGTTCATCTAAAATCTGAGTCAAATTTGGAATACTTTACTGAAGTACTTCTTCTGTTATAACAACCAAAGTGTTTGGCTGAATAACAGCGAATATGGATAGAAATTTATCCATTGCCCTAGAACGAATCTCCAATTCTTGACTAAGGTGATCAAGACATTCAAGCATCGCCCTTTTAAATTCCTCTGGCAATATGAGATCAACATCCTTTGGTATCTCTTCTGCCATCCCTTTTTGTAGTTTTATTTTCCCTCTTCTCTCCATTGAAATTTATAATTATTCACACTTTTTAGTTGCATGATGAATGGCCCTTTCCCTAATTTCATTTCGATAATTTTTAAGAATTTTTTTTAAAGTTTGGATTTGCACAGTGCACATATCCATACTGATTCAAACCGTTTGGCAATACTTTTGTATAGGATTAATTTCTTCTAGAACTTCACACCAGAACGAAAGGTAGCTAAAAAAAGAGGAATCACAAACAGCAGGCAGCAAAATCGGGGATGATCCTCTCTTGTCCACATTATCTTTGGGATCGCATCATACTTCAAGGGATGAGGTCAGCTTTTCAAAATTTGCCTTCACTGGTTTCACAGAGTCATAATGAGCATGCCATCTTGTCTGAGAAAATCTTTTATAACTGTCGTGCTACATTCTCCCGCAAAATTTTCCATTTACGAGGTAAGGCTGAAAAGAAGGTATAGACTCTCTCCAAATTTCCAAAAGTTCCAAAATATAAGATCCAGGCCGTCAAAATTAAAGTGCAGTTTATTCCGAAATCCAGAAATATGACAGTTCGATAACGCAGGAAGCTCCTAACAGAAAAATTAGTGAAGCAAACACTGTAAATAATCCCATCAGACCTGGCCTTGGGGAACACGATATTGGGGACACCAGCCAAAGTCAAGCAAATAATTTCTGACGATGGGGTTCCCTGAGAAAATCAGATTTTGTGAAGATGTGACCCTGCTCGGGACACGGTGGGTCCATGGTGGTTGATAGTGTAAATGCTCTCTTGAGGAGGGTTAGGGGAGTAAGCTTGAACCAAAACTGATACAATTAATAATGTAGGGTGAGATGGGTGAGAAAGGAATTGAAAGCATAAGAGAATCATATACTTCAAACTACCGCTAGTTGCACATGTGAGTGGTCAGGATAGGTACCAAGTTTTCAATACTTTCAAGCTACAAAATGTTATGAGCTCATTGTTGTTTTCACATTTTAGGTTAGAAATTTTGAACCCTCTGCTCTAGTTAACACCAGAGACAGCGATTACTATAACAAGGTTAATAAACATGAAAAGATACATTTGAAAGCAAAAGGTATAAATGCATTTTAACAAATTAGTTTAATGTAACAAAAGGCAGAGAAAGTACAAAGAGCATTTTCATATTACAAACTGATATGTACTGAAACAGTCCTTAGACTCGTCCAAGTTAATTAGCCACACAGATTGTTAAATAACAGAAACTCTCTATGCAAGAGTTTGGCGTGAAGCGTCCACTAATTTGAAAGGCAGGTAGAGTTATCAAAAATCCAATCTGCTGGCTGTCAGCTCCGACACAGGCGGACCGGCCAAAAATATAAAATTATTTAAAAGTACAGGGTAGGTTCCAATTCGGCATTCTAGGCCTTGTTTTGTCATGGGCAGGCGCTCAACCAATTGGTATATGCCAGAAACGTTAAACGCATGACCTGATTATGTAAATAACAAGGAGGGAGACACCCAGATCCCAATAGGACAAAGCACGTCTAAGTGAGAGTAATGCGAGCCATACCAGATGGGCAGAAATGACCCACAAGTTTATCACCGAAACAGGCGAACAACACAAGTTAAATAATTAACTAAACACGAGCCATTCCAGATGGGTAGAAGTGACCCACAAGTTGAGCGCCGAAACTGGTGAAAACACACGTTAACAAACCTCACTAGGTATCACCATTTGGCCCCGAACAACCTGAACTGCCCGTTTCCCGACCAACTGTCTCGCTGACTATAACATGGTCATACGGGCTAAGGTGTGGGAATCCTCCCTATTTAAACTGCTGGTCTTAAGGACCAAGCAGAAAAATGTGAAATACTAAATGACTTCACACCAAGTAAGCTAAATCAAAACAGGCTAGCCTAAACAACATAGAATATTTATAATGAGAGTAACTAATACTCTCGACAATTTATATAAAAAACCTAAGGCTAGAACCCGGCCATAGAGCCGCCTACTCTTCACGGATTTGAAAGATCAATCTGACGTCATATTACTTTTGTCAACCCATTCGGTCCCTCGGCGTCATCGTCATGACCATTGGTTGCGTGCAGTTGATTTGAAGTAAAGACGTCGGAGACTGTTGACTATCCTAGTGGTGATGAATAAGTGTAATTGTGATGATGCCTAGCGAGCCATGGAGCTTTATAGTGGTTGAACGCAAAGACTCGTGGGAAGGAGAAGGGGAGAGAGATCCCTCTACATGGGATCTGTCACGTAGGCCCAAGTATGAGGCTCCGAATGATGAGCCGGCCGCTCGCTGCATTCAGTTGTTATTGTTGATCCGTCCAGTCAAGTGCAGTGTTGGCGAGGGTGGATAGTCCTTCTGATGGCACCGGTCTTGTTCCATCATGTATCCGAGACGTGGTATGTAACACAGGGAGATTGATACATGAATAGACCTGTATTTATATTAGGGTACAATATATATTCTTGACCAGTGATTAAGTGCAGCAATTTAGGGCAGTACAGGGCTGAATTGGTTAGCCCGTTACAATTTGTATAAGGATGAAAACATAATATTCAATCAAGACAAAAAGTAAATATAGCATTTCTGGAGAAAGGATGGACTTAGATGTAATGCTCACATGAGTGATCAAGATTGGGTCAAGACAATCACACTCAATTAGATAGAATAACACGCTAAAGAGTTATATTTAAGAAAGGTGATCTTATTAAACATGAATAACATTCATTGACCGTATAAGTAATATACTAGATACTTACCAAAACAACAAAACCAGATGTGGAAGTACGCTCGAAAAATATATGTCACCCTTGTTGTTAAAGTTGAACACATCACAACATCTTAACACAATCATAGAGCAATACAGCTACAGACTGGTTAAGTGTTGACAAATTGATATCACGATGTTCTCCTTTTGATGTACCTACGCTTTCGCACGCAATTCTTCCTCTCCCGTGCGTGGGCAGTGAGAAGAAAGATCTCCACGCATGCGTATGGACCGGACTCACCTTACAAAACTACCCGAAATTTAATGGCAGAATACACTCTACTAGTACACCTTCTCCTGATATCCATATTATTATTATTATTATTATTATTATTATTAGCACCGCGTCTTACTACCCGTTCGGGTTATACGCACTTACGCTAA
>CABFWB010009219.1:0-13997 GCA_902151455.1 Timema bartmani
TGGCCTCTTCTGAGGCCACGGAGACATTTGCGTACTCCTGTGTACTTGAGAGATTATGTGTAGCTATCTAGGAGGAGAGGAATGTAATACAATCTATAGCAGGGATGTGTATAGGTTAAGTTGGTCAATCTGGACTGAACTTACTAGAGTAGTTATGGCAGGAAGTGATGGACAACATTTTCTGGTCCAAGACTTTATCTTTTGTCCTATTTGGCATTATTACGTGTGTGAGTTATGTGGATCATGTACAAGAATAAATATATGTATGTGTAAGGACATAAAATAACTATATCAATTAAAAAAGTTACAAGTTAATATTTACTTATTTACAGTAAGACGTAATTTCAATTAAATTTAAATTAAATAAAACATGAAATACAAGATTATGATTTTGAAGTTATCATATTATTATAGAGAATAAGATAATGTTCTATCATACACTACAAATATTTATAATACAATATTTTTAACAAAATTTGGTATTTTCAAATTAAATTATGTCTTAACTGTTGAAAAAGTTCAGTAGTTTCCTGCTAGATGGGTCTGGCATAGGAAGCACCTGTCCTTCTCCTCCCCAACCCCTTTTTGGCATTATCTATCGCTCCATCTTTTATAAGCCCCGCTACTCCTCCTTCCCTCTCAACATTTATATCCTGTTCAGGTAGAACCCTTGACTTGACACTAATTGTCTGTCACCTCCAAACTTGAGTTATTGAAAATGTCCCCTGTGTTGTATTTGCATCCAGAAATTTACTTAAGGGGAGGGCGGGCATGTGTGTCAAGGCTATTATTTCTGTCCCCTGAAAAATATCACATTATTTTAGTTTAAGGCTTATTTAAAAAAAATGAAAGGACACACACACATGCATATTATACAAGTTGTTAAAAAAAGGGTACAGAATGGATGGATCTTGTTGTACACATTAACACGAGTAAAAGAATCTAAGTGATGTTACATAACCTCTAGTTGTGTCGCTGGTAAACTCCGACAACAACGATGATGATGATTATGATGATTATGATGATTATGATGATGATGATGAAAATGTCTTTGAAATTATAGGTCCACAAACTATAGAGGTAAAGGCAGCTTTGTATTTTAGTAATAAAAAATAAATGATACGGTGCACCACAAAGACTTTATCTCGCTTTTATCTTGAAATAGACCTTTACTAAAAACTTGTAAGATTTGTGAAATGAAATAATAGGTATATACACTGTTGTAGAAACACTACACCAAAAATCATAAATTAAATAATAAACATTGTTACTTACTCTATGGCATTATGAACTAGAAACACTGTTCCCAAAAATTGAGAAAAGATAAACATCTTTGTTAACCAAAGAGCATAAGAATCAAATTCATTTTCAAAGGCCCGTATTAAAAAGTATATATATTTGTTTGTATCTCAAAACTTATTAGTTTTATAAAAATATGTTTCAAATAATATTTTTATCTTTAATAGTACTACAACTTTACAATGATAAGTGATTACGTCTCAAATAGTCATGGAAAAATGATGAAAATTTGAAAATCTTCCCTATGTTAAGTACCCTCAAAGTCATGTTCATGAGAAAATTAAAATTTACATCATGTTTATAATGATAAACAGTGTTTATATATCAAATTTAATCAAAATCATCATATTGAATTTTGAGACAATAAATTTATTTTATTTTTGTCTTTCAATAAACTACCCTTAAATTTAGGGTTGGATATCTAAGTCCAAAACCCCCTCGGGGGGACCTTATGAAAACCCCAGATATAGAGCTTTAGCCTAATCAGTTAAATGGTTTCAGCTCTAGCCCAAGCCAAAGTACAGTCAGACAGATGGCATTGCGAAAACAACTTTTTTGGTTTCAGAGGGTCATGAAACATTGACATTTATCAAAATCTTGATTTCGAATTTTTGACAGTCACAATATTCTCACTTCGAGGTGTCGAGAGAAAGTAAATATTAATTTACAATGCTTAGTTACCTGCAGCGGTGTTCTTTCCGTTGGTTTGATCGGCTTTGATGGGGATGTAGAGGTTCTAATCTTGTCTGCGTGAAGTGAAGATGGTTTTACCGTTAAATGTGTGTGTGTTTGTATATATATATATATATATATATAAACGGTTTTCCACAAATTATATATCACTCTGGTTTTCCCATCTTCACTCCACGCAAATGCGGGTTCACTTCCTCTTAGCTAACTTCTTCATCTCTACCCAATCAGATTAAGCCGTTAATAACCATATTATAGAAATAAATTAATGATTTTAAATGGAAACGTGGTTTACAGAGTTTTATTTAATTCAGACCTTTTTTGTTTTTAGATCCTAGAATACATTGTTCTTGTTAGTATGGTGTTCGAAAAAGTTAACAGTAGGGCCTATTTGTAAAGTGAAGTAGGCGTACAATGTGTCATTCTATTTAATTGAAATATCATTTAAAACATGAGAATTTTTCACCAACTCTGGCCATCTTTTTCTGACTCATTAAATTTGTTCAAGATATTTCCAATTTTTTTTAACAGTCTATCATCTAAAACAAAGTGTGGTTTTCCCTTTGGTTTTTCTATCTTATGTACAGACAAATTGTGGCGCACTAATTTACAAAGAGATAGTGGGATTGGGAGGTGACGATCGGTTTTCTTTAAGAGGCAACCATTACCTCTTTGTCCATTGGCAGCAATGTAAAGTGTGAACTGTGTTCTTATTTTCACTGTAAAAGCCATATTGTGTTTGGCCCCTTTTATTTGTTTCTATCCACCTTTCCTGTACTTTCTTCCAAATATATGCAATTGCCTGATAAAGTGAAAAGAGGTTTTACTTATTGATATATACTATCTAATTTTAAAAAAATTCCCTCGTGTAGACCTTATGAAAACCCCAGATACCAAGTTTTAGCCCAATCGGTAAAATAGTTTCGGCTCTAGCCTGAGGTACAGACAAACAGCATTGTGAAAACCACTTTTTGGTTTTAGAGGGGTCATGAAATGTTGACATTAATTTTTATCAAAATCTCAAATTTGATTTTTTTGATGATCACAATATTTTCTCTCCAAGGTGTCGAGAAAAAGTAAAGAGATGTAGTTTGGCATTGGGATAGTTGTTACGACGAAGAATTCAATCATCTTAGAACTATATTTACTAATGCACCTGCTTTAACTTATTTTGATCCGTCCAAAAACTAGTGTTGTCTTGTAATTCGTCACAAAGTGTAGTAGGAGCTGTCATTCTTCATTGTAACAATCCCATTGCATATACTTCTGCTGTATTACAGAAAGCCAAAGCAATGATGCACAAATTGGGTGTGAACTCCTTGCTATTGTCTTCAGATGAGTAAAGTTCCAATTATATATTTAGTGTCACAGAGTAATTAATTATACATACTAACCATAAGCCATTGGTCCTTCTTTTCTCTAAGCCTCTCTATAAAGTCCCTCCTTAACTACAGAGACTTGCGTTGAGAATAGAACATTATGACTTAGAAGTAATTTATCAACCAGGAAATTGAATGTTTATTTCGGATACTTCATCCCGAGCTTCTCTAGTGGAAATAGTTCCCGAATTGATGAAATTGCTGTAAGTTGTTGAACAGCATATGACAAATAGGTATATTACAGTTGATTGAAGCACCAGTCACAAGCCTCCTCGACAGTAATCAACACCATATTTGGTGACACTTGAGTTAGACCCTTTTATACCATCAAGATATTTTCAGGCCAGAAAAGTACCTTTCACATTAAGGGACAGGGAAAATAAGGTAATCCAATTTAAAAACTAGCTTATATCGAGCGTATGATCTGGTGACATACTCCAGATGAACATCAGCATTAGTCATCATTGAACTTGAGGTAATGGGACACTATATCATTGTGGAGATTAACACGGCCTTCAAACCTTCTGGACTCTCAAAGTTGAAATAGAAATGTGCTAGTTTAAAACCTCAGAAACAACTTTCTTGTTATACTGTACACACGCATCGTAATACAAGTTACGTGCACTATCATTGTAAGTGAAGTTTACCTGCATTATTGCGCCAACAACCAGTGAAGTGTCTACAAGCTGTGGAATCAAATGGGTTTGTCCGTCTTCAACTGAGGTTGAACTGTATTGGTGAGTTGGAGAACTTGCTCCATTCAAGTTTATACTATTCTGTCAACAAAGGTAGATATTTCATCAAACAAACATTTACACTTGAAAAATTTAGTGTGCGTATTTTTATTTTCTACATTATAAACAATCATAATAAGATGAATTAGTGCCTAATGGTTTGGACGGTGTAGAAACACTGGACAATAATGTAAAATAAATGAAAGTGAAGGAAGCCTAGTTGAAAGGAGAGTTAGGTTAGGCCTGGATAATAAACAAACACACTTCTCTCTCCATTTCTTCTTACACTTCCACAGTTATATGTTGTTTGAATTTTTGGAAATATTCCTTTCTTATATGAAGATAAATATAAAACACACAACACACAAAGAAAGGTATGGAACTATATACTTTTTGAAGAATTTGAAATATACCTATCTTAAAACTTGCAGTGTTGCTGATCTTAGACACAATGCAAAAATCAACTATGTCACAAAGATTTGAGCATAACAGTATATGCTTTAGTTGTCATCTCAATGATTGATAAATCTCAAATGAGAATTTTAATTTCAAACTACTTAATTTTAAAGGGACATGTGCTCTTGTGCCCAGACACACAAGCCACTCCTGGTTGTAACCCAATTCTTTGCATTACACTTTGGAAATATCCGTTAGCGTTAAAGTGTATAGTTCAGTTATTTCATAAAAAACCAGCATGAATTACCTGACTAAGTCAGTTAAAGTATGAAATAAATACACTTTTACACCCTTTATCTAGTTATTCTATGAAATAACTAGTAATTCTATAAATCAACTAATGGCATATAGTTAAAGTTTAAAATAAGTATTATTATTCATCTTTGTTAAACAATTTACATTATGGCCAGGATACCTAAAACTATGTAATATAGGTTATAAAATAAATAATTACAAAAACTTTGTCTTTTATACAATTTAAACATTTTAATGATAATTAGTTTCAAAACTGCTAAAATAGCACTTGGAATTGTATTGTACATTATTTTTGAAACAAATTAATTTCATTTTCTTAGCATGGCCTTTCAAACATACTTTAGCTTCTCGTCTTTCCTTCTCGATATTCATTTTATTTAAACACAGCTTGCAGACCTTCTTTACAATTTTATTTTCCAAATGAAAGTCTCCTAAACTTGACATTTCCAACAAATTTGTTTCTCCTTGCAATCTTTTTAACAAAACACATATTAATTTAACACTTTCATTTGGCACTGTTTCTTCAACCAAAACTTCACTATCAGGTTTATATGAAGTACTAGATATCTCCAAAGCATTATGTAATTGTTCTTCACCCTACACAGAATCAAATACTTCTTTCAGAATAGGAGTTGTTGGCAGTCCAACTCAAGGTGCAGAGTCGTCAGTCAAACATAACCTCGAAAGGAGAACTCTCAATACCAGAGTGAAGAGCTCTGTTTTTCATAAACTGAATAAATTCCAGCCCGTTTATCCAGGAAATGGATTGACTGTCCTGCATCCTTTTGTCAACATGTTTTCTATGTCCTGGTTAGCTCTCTCGACACTACCTTGGCTCTGGCTATGCCTCGACTTACCATGAACGATCCTAAGCTCTAGCCAAGTTATTTTAAGTCATCTATAAGTTTATTAGAAAATTATCTGCTATTGTCGGACTGAAGCATACATGGAGCGCCAAGCAACAGGAATATACCAAGCAAATGCATAACAGCTTCTTCTGCTCTTTTTGTTTGAAGGGGTTTTAATACAACATACTTAGTAAGGCTAAAATAAATTTATATTTTCCATCAGGTTGAGACTGGAAATATCTAAGATCTACTTAACATCTTGAGTTCTGAAGTGAAAATACCATGGGTTTAACAACAACGCCTTTCTTTCAATTTTTCTTTTTTCTTGACAAGGCTCACAAACACTAAAAAAATCCTTATGTCATTTTGAGTAATATTTTTTGTATAGCAACGACTAATTTCTTTTATCATACAGTCTTTTAAATGCGTTTCATATAAGATATCAAAAAATGCATCGCTTGAACAATAAACACAACATCAGGTTTTGCGTCTGTCACTGGCAATATTAATTTTTTTACTCCCTGAACTTCAAGGACATCATAACCTTAAAGTAGCCAATAGTCACGTGGTATCTTCTTGTCAGCTATTTTATATTTCTTGACTTCTGCTATCAAACTCGACAACTTGTCATGGGTAAGCAAAATACTGTTCTCTTTCACGTCATGCTTACTCAGTAAATATTCAAATCTCTTTTTCACTACGGCATTTTTGTTTACATTACTCACACTTGCAGAATTCATTGTCCAAATCCACGCAATTACTGTCACACTCTAAAACACACTTGAGAACAAGAATTTAGAAAAATTCAACATTGAACTATAGTGCATGTTAAAATTTTAAATTTCTGTTAAAAAGTTATTGAGCGCGTTACAGAAAAAGAATACAGCAAATAGTGAAACTACGCACCACAGACGGTTAACAACAGACTGGAACTGGAATGCGGTGTCAAACTGTGGAGAGCTGTGTAGCTGGGTTTTAAAGAGTAAACACTCACAAGAATTTATATTGTGTGATGAGTGAAACTTCCCTTCAAAGAAATTAATTGCATCGTGAAGCTGCGTCTACACAAGGCCAGTTGATAAGCAGGTTAGTAGACTGGCGCCAGTCGAACCTGCCTAAGACAATATTACTGTACTACATAAACCAGATCACATTCCAAACATTAAATGATGAAATCAATACTCTGTTATAATTTAACAAGTTAAAATCATCGTTGACAGAAATGTGTTGCAATGTTGTACTACACCATTGTTACAAGATTGAAATAAATGTCAATCCTAAGCTTTAACGGAGTAGGGCTGGTTATTTTATGAAATAACTATTTAAAGTATAGAATACAACATTATTATACACTTTAACTGAGTCAGGTAATTCATGAAATACCTAGTTATTTCATAAAATAACGGATTTTACACTTTAACAGTAACAAATTATATAATTTTTTGAGGGCCCTTTTCCAAAAGGAATTGTTCTTTACAACCAAGTAATTTGTATTTTTGACATATATCTTGACTTTCGATTATAGTGGTTTACAAATTTTATCAGTCTTTTTACTCTTTTGTTGCATTTAACTACCACCGCACACCATCTTTTTTTAAAATTTGTTTTAGTTTATTCTTTGGATTGAAGTTGTTGGGTGTGAGCTGTTTTTTTTAAAGTGTCAGCAGGGAATCTCTTATATTTGTAATTTAACATAATAATACTACTTATTGTGATTAAAATAACCAAACTCTTTATGGTAACTATACAATTCATTTCCCAGAAAAGCGCCAGGTATTTCTGCTAATAATTCCACCTTAATCATCCCTATTAAATTAGCTAATTTTAATAGGAATAGACGTGATGGGACATATATATATATATAGCTAGTACTATATATTTTCGTGACTATACTGTAACGAGTCCATATAATCCTTAGGTGTTGCACACGTTTCCAAGTGTTATATAGATGGTTATAGGCCTATACGTTTTTGACGAAATTATATCTTCTTTATTTGTATTCCCTTCTCCTTATTTGGTAGTAGCTTAGTCTTCTATGACGACATGTTTCGAAACCTGTCATCATAGAATTATATTATCTTTATTTGTATTCCCTACTCCTTATTTGATAGTAGCTTAGTCTTCTATGATCACAGGTTTCGAAACATGTCGTCATAGAAGACTAAGCTACTACCAAATAAGGAGAAGGGAATAAAAATAAAGTGATATAATTTTGTCATTTATTACTCCTTACCAAATCAAATATGAACATTATTAAAACTATGGGTTTGAAAACTAAATAAAGACTTTTGTTAATTTTCGACTTTTGTCAGCTTTTGTCAGCCCGTAGTAAGAGCGAAATATTGCTGTAATAAGAAAATACAATTAAAAATGTAAACTAATTATGAGCATACCTATTTTACCAGGTTCATAGTCTACATAAGTGCAAGAAAGGAAAAACCACTATCTGAAATGGTTGTAAAGTAAATAATTATCCTAAATTTCTTACCGCTGCTAAAGATGAGGCAGAACCAGGCAACATAGGCAAGCCCTTGAACTCAACACTGGGACTTACAGCGATGGAAGGACTCACACTAGGAACAACCTGTCTAGGGAACAAGTTACTGTGAATTTTTAAACTGTCCAAACTGGAAGAGTTCAAGACATCACTTCCATTTGAGATATTCACTGGATCGCTGTTTGTAAGACACATGTATGGAAGTATCAAATTAGAATCTTTATCTTTCTGCAAAATAATATTTGACCTAGTTTGTAGCTCTTCCAAAGAAGCTTCATTGTTAATCAAATGTTTATTTTCAGTCTTCAAAGACATCTTTGTTCCATTTATTAAATCTGTTTTTTCATTTTTCAAAACACATGAAGATATTTCTTGATGATTTGCTTCAGGATATTTTGTGAGAGATATTTTTGTTGCTTCTTGTGCGGAAGTATTCGGATTGTGTATGTTTTCCAGGTCTTCTGAGTTGGATGTTCTATTTGCCAATTTATTATCTACGCACTTCTGTAGCAGACTTGGGAGAAAAGGATCTCTGATGGAATCAGTCCCATTTTTTGAGGAATGAGGTTCATTTTTTGGGTTTAAAAAAGTGTTTTCTTTAAACTCAGGCAATGTAAATAAAAGCTGTGAGTTTTCTAATTTATTTCCCATTTTTGGGGAATCACTCAACTCATTTGAATTATTACTTACATTAAATGATTTAGAATCCTCATTTGTATACACAGGAGTTCTTGAAGAAGAATTTGAACTGTAAACATCATCGTACACCTCAAAATCCACTTCAGAATTGTTGATGGCACATGAAATCAGATCATTGCGAGTTTCTCGAACAGTCTTTGAAGGAAACTTTCTATTATTGACTTCTATTTGAAATGTTGCATTGTTCTGGTTGGTTTCTGGACTAGATGGGCCAGTTCTTAGGTTTGTGAGAGTTCCCTTAGAAACTAGTGTATTTTTGGTGGGTGACAACTGTAGTTTCTCTGGACCACTGCTCGTCATCGGAGGCTGTTGTTGAAGTAGCCTCACCTTCTTCTGAGCTTGCGCTTGAAGACGAAGAACTTGGGGGCTAGAGCCCCAGATGTAGAGCTTGTTCAAAATACTTACAGCCAACTGGAAATAAATATTACAATAAGTATTATTACCTTAGCAATGAAATAATAAAGCTTTTGGAAAAAAGAAATTTCCTGTTTAGTCCTGCTAAAAATAATTAATAATAATATTGTACGAAATTAAATAGCTATTGAAGAAAATATTTAAAAGGAATTTAATATTTAACAGGCTTATAAAATTATCTCAAAACGCAAATGAACAATAATGTTATCTTATACATTGAAATTAATTGCAGCATCTTTCAAGGGGAAAACAGAAAATTATATTTAGGAACGCCTGGTTTAGAATAAGGGCAATTAGCCCTCCCTAGTGCTGATGAAATATGTTGAAAATGTAACTAATGTATCTTGTTTTAGTTTACTCACGTTATGGAAGTATCCTGTTGCTATCATGCATATTCTCTCGGGTAATAATGTGACTCGTTGGGGTACACAACTTTTAACATTAGTTCCAGTTCCCAGTTGTCCAAACACACTCGAGCCAAATGAGTAAACTTCACCCTCAGCCGAGAGCGCTAGGGAGTGGCCGTGACCCCCACACACTTGGACTATAACCTAATTAACACAAATACAATATCAAAGGGTTAACTTATATTAAATCATAATTAGATAATTTTGCCATAAAATAGTGTTGCAGGGTATGTTCGAACAGTTACGCACCAAAAGTAAAGAGGGGAAGGTACTTTGGGTACTCAGAATTATATTAAGACGGTTTAAAATAGTGACAAAGAACATTGTTAATTTGACTTGAAAGGACCAGATATCCTTTACCTATCCATTGGGTGGAGTACTGTGAAAGTGAATCTTCCTGGAAAAGTTGAAGACCTATCAAATAATCACTAAGAATATCCAGTCCAGACATTTATGCTCAACTGTTGCTGATATTGAGATTGGACCGGATGAAATAGTTAGTTCTTCCCACAGGCATTTGTTGCCATCCCTGGTGAAACCAGCCTTTGCTGTAGAAAACACTACACAAATGTAATATATTAAAATCCTGTACCTATTTGTGTGGTTGCTCATTAATAAAAACTAAACTTTAATAAGTACCTTAAATAAGATAATATACATTAGATTTATGAAGGTTAAAAATCTGATTGCTCCTATTTTCCCTCTAAAACAAAGTCTTCCTGGAACTCAATAGTTTCCATCTGCTTTATTAGAGATGAAAACATCTGCTGCTTCACTGATCCATTCCCCATTAGGCTAGAGAGGAATAATTTTGTTTAAAATCTGCATAATGTTCTCTATTTATTTTTTTTTAAGTCAGTAAATTTTGCTTCAAATTCAGTTTTAAGATCCCTCATAAAATTGGTGAACTGGCTGACGTCAATACACTCATTTTTAACACAAACTGTATTTTTAGTTCTGGAAAGTTCAAATGTTCATTGTCATCATCATCAGACAAAAGGTCAATTTTTCTAGAAAAACTTCTAACTTCTTACAGTAGTTCACACACAAGCTTTACTTTGCCTTGTGATTGATGTGTTTGAATACGTCCATCAAAAACGTGATAGTCGCCACATTTTCTTCTATGTAAAGGAATCCTAAGTAGTCCTTTGTGGACAATTGATCACTGCTGGTGAGGAATAATTTTATTTTATTCACACAACCTTTTCTCAGCCACCATACATTGTTGTGAAGTAGTAAGTTGTAATACTGAGCATTAGTTTTACTAAGGAATGATTTGAACTTACGGCGCTGGAGGGATTATTTGGCACTGATGATGTTCACTATTTTGATCACTTGTTACATTGTATTCTCAAGATTGGGATTCAATCTGTAGCACAACACACTTTGTTGAATGATGCATTGATAGGATATCAAAGTTTCATTGCATTTGGGGTCATTATTCAGTTGCTGAACTAAGCCTTTCTTACTTCCAATCATCATTGTTGTTATTGATATAAGTTTTTTCATATCAAACCTATATTTTTCGATATACTCCATTATAGCCATGCTAGAGTTTTCCTGTAACTTCTTACAAATATATATTACCCACTACATCCAAAAGTGAACAGAGGTTTCATTATAGAGATGTAATATATATTTACATTCATTGTCTATTTACTACTCTTATCTATGTGTCCAATCATTCCTTACAAACTATCTTTATCTATCTCTCTCTCTTTTTTTTTAGGAAGTTCTGTTGCACATTTTACTTTCTCCCCTTGTGAGTTCCAATAGAATGGAACCTAGGTTGGGGGATTGGGTGATAACAATCAATTTTCTTCAAGAGGCAACCATTACCTTTTTGTCCAGTGGCGGCAATGCTGTGTTATTCCCTCTTTTAGAAATAGTGTTATATGTTTGTGAGGGAGTGTGGTAACATACAGCTTGTTCAGTACTTACAAATGAAATGTTTGAAAGATAATTTTAGCAGATAGTTGCCAGATTGGTGACATTGGGTGTTGGATAGATAATCAGGACATCTAAATTTTAAAAAAGCTGAGCTTATCTCAAGTTTAAACCTTTATTTGGTAAGCCCAATGATTGTCCTAGCTGAGGATTTTTGTAGTTTCCTGTTTGAAATGCTCTGAATAGCCTACTTTGGGGGTAAAACAGGAGACAAAATATTACATTGTGGATGTTTGCATGAGGGGCAAATGGTTTGTACAAATTTGCTGTTGGTGTTGAATCAGTGATTGCTCATAAGTATCTTCTTGGGGCCTGTTGTCAGTCTGACTTTAAAATCAGTGTTTTATATGGTTGTAATTATATATATATTGATTTTTTTTTTAATATCGATAGTTTATATCGAAAAAATCTTAATCTAAATGAAGGTTCTGTTATGCTCCTCTTGAATGATTGAAGGACCATGGGTGTTCACGGACTTCTACCAAACTGTTTAAAAACATAATATGTAGTTAATTACAAAATAAGTAATATACTTTTGTGCGTATAACCCGAACGGGTAGTAAGACGCGGTGCTAATAATAATAATATACTTTTGGTAAAGTGGAAAGTTTTGGGGAAGTAGATTTTTAATAATATATAATGACAACACAAGTTTAGCAATTTAGTCATGCAATATGTCACAGAGTATGGTGTCACACACATCTTGTGGTGTCTAGTCCGTGTGTTTGCAGTTTCACTACCAAGTATACGTACCTTGCATTCTATTATTGTTTCATATTTATCTAAACACTTATGTTACCTTGCCGACAAGCTTGTCGACCAGCTTGGGATAGTGACAATCCTCTATCGAGCCGTGGCCTAGCTGTCCATGCACTCCCCACCCCCAAGTGAAGACTCGTCCATCCTTCACTAGAGCGAGGGAGTGGTACTGTCCCGCAGAGACGGACACCACCTTCTCCTTACAGAGTCGTTCCACAAGTCGAGGGTAGGGGCACTGACCCGTCATTCCCACACCCAGTTGACCGTACTGGGATGAGCCCCACGAATACACCTGCACATCAAATTAAGATTAAAAATCACTTTCAAAATATAGTTTAATATGTATTTGAAAGGAGGTACAGGAAAGGTGGATATAAAACATATAAAAGGAACAAACACGATATGGCTTTTACAATGAAAAGAACACAGTTCACACTTTACACTGATGCTAAGGGACAAAGAGGTAATAGCTGCCTCTTGAAGAAAATTGATCGTTTCCAATCAATCCCTCGACCGAGGTTTCAGTCTATCGAAACTCATTAGGGATGAGTGTGAAACCCGAAATGCAACTTCCTAAATGAGGAAAACAAAAAAAGAGACAGAAAGGAAATTGGTGAAGAAAAATAGGAAACTTAGAGAGGCACCTGTAAAAGGAAGAGATATATTATATATTTGCATCCTAAAAATAAATAGTTTGAGATATTTTGGGAATGTAGGTTGAGAAATGAGACATGTTTAACCTAGGAGTCTTTTGGTGTAAGAGTTCTGGGCCTGGATTCCCCAAAGAGTGCAATTATACTCTGGTACAAGTCTAGAAATGGCAAAACTTTGCACCCAAGATACTCCCAAAGATGCGCCTTATTATTTTCCCCATTTCCGTATTCACTAAACAAGGCGCAAACTAGTGGTAAGATTATGGTGACATCAGCATAAACGTCATAAATTGCACTGTTTTTGACCAAACCTTGTGAAGAATTTACTTTCAAAGTCAATGAAAATGACAGCAAAAACAAAGATTTCAAAATTTTTGCTTGTAAACTAGCAATAAAATTAGAAGCGGACTCTTTTTGGGTGCTTTACAAAACAATATTAGTACATTATTTAGTATTTATTTATATTATTAGTTTAAGGCTTAAGTTCCGTTAATAAAACATTTATAGAAACTTTAAAACTTATTTTAAAGCTATACTAACTGCCATATTTAGTGAAAAGATGTATTTGGACTTGAAGGAATACAAACCTCTTTGGATCTAGACTAGGGTTCCCATAATGTATTTTTATAAATTGGGACAGTTCCAAATTTTCATTTAAAAAACCTGGGACATTTTAAAAACTATGAAAACCAAAAATAAATCTATTATATAAGATATGTGTCACTTTAAGTAAGTTGTGGTTGTGGTTATTATTATTATTATTATTATTATTATATTATTATCATCATCATCATCATCATCATCATCATCATCATCATCAACATCATCATCATCATCATCATCATCATCGTCATCGTCATCGTCATCGTCATCGTCATCGTCATCATCATCATCATCATCATCATCATCATCATCATTATCATTATTATTATTATTATTATTATTATTATTATTATTATT
>CABFWB010009222.1:0-13991 GCA_902151455.1 Timema bartmani
TTCTCTGCATTTAAAAAGTTTGTCACCAAATGCCGCTATGCTCATGAGAGATATTCAAGGACTGTTGAGATTAGCATGTGATTAGCATGTGATTAGCTATGTTTCTATAGAAGAAATATTTGATTTATTTTGGCCAAAAAATGTTTATGCTATAAAAACTACAAAATTAATGCACTAAACTGGTGCTCACTAGCACCCCACCTTAACGGACACCTCTGAAGAGCGAAATCTTCTTTATAGTGGGCAGTTTAAATTTCCCTGTCAAAATAACAGAAACGGACACTGCTAGAGATGCATATTTATGCTTAACAATCTCTAGAAAGTGAGCAAAAATTGAAAACACCAGTTCATATATTTTACTGTATGAATGTTAGGAATGTTGTTGTCTTGAGTGAAGTGTGAGCAGTGCTACCTTCCCCCTTTTAGTCGAAGTTTGTAAAATAACCTACACAGAAATGACTAAGGTATTTCAAGGTCATAGCTTCCACCCCTGGTTCCGAGTCATTAGCAGGAGTTGTTAGAATGTTTAGTCTGTACTGTGCACTTTTAGTGAATAAACTTGTAAGTTGTAATTTTATTAAAGGTTCGTACATTTTGTCAGTTCTCAAAATGTCTCAAAAACTTAAGCGTTTAACTTTGAAAAATAAAATAGAAGTTGTTAAAGTGAGTGAGAAAGAAAAGTTTTAAGTATTCATGATTTATCCACTAAATTTTACATGGTGAAACCCCAAAAATCAGTGACATTCTGGATAATAAAAATGAAATTTTGAAATCTTGGGCCAATAATGAAAATCTTAAGTAAAAGAGCATTTCCAAAAACACAAAGACAAGCTGATGATAATGTGATATTTGAATGGTTCTGTCGCACTAGAGCCAATAACATTCATTTGTCTGGGACATTAATTCGTGAAATGGCATTGGAAATTACTAAAGAGTTGGGGTTAAGTGATTTTAAGGCTTCTAATGGTTGGCTGCAAAAGTTTCAAACTAGACATAGTTAAATAATTAAATTTAATTTCTTTACTTTCATCATATAGGTCATTGTACAGTATGCTACGTACAATATTTTATAAATATATAGATAAAAACATATATACATTTTATTTTGTTTTATTGTTTATTTTATTTTGTTAGCTCTTAAAACAGTGCCGATAAATGCACTTTTTTTTTTTTGCTATATGACAGCAGAAAGCTACTGAGGCAATCAATTAGCTTCGAGTTGGATTAATTATTAATCAAAGTAGATTTTCAAACAAGATTAAAAGATGTGTAAACTTGATTTAAAATGTTAAAATTATTCTCATAATACATTATGAAACAATGTTCAAGATTTTAAAAGATTTTATTAAATAATGTGTTTATGTAGAGTTTAACAAAAAAATCCAGGTATTAATTATTATGAAATATCTATAAAATTTAGAGCAGTTTTAATTAAGTGTATGCTATAATTTATTTTTTACTTTAATAACCATGCATCATTTTAATTCCAAGTTAAAACAAAGGAAATTCAATTATCTGTCAATAGCTATTGCTCAGGTTCTTACATGTATGTAGATTAGTTTAGGGTAACTCATAATAGGTATCAAGGATATCAGGCCACTTATACCCTACAACCATTAAAAATACTTTAAAGAATTAAACTAAGCTTTAGTAATACCACTACATTTATTAAATCTAGTTGAAAAATGACATCTACACATGGAAATAAAGCCTGTGATGCATTGGATTAAGTCACCAATGCTATACCATTGAGAGATTTAACCCATGCTTGAAGGTATTCATCACTCAGAGATTAAGACAAAGTCTGTGATGGTTATACGAGATTTTCGGCTACTTAATAACAAAAACACATTCTACGGTGAGTCAAGGTAGGCATTTATGCTGCCACTTGTACACGAGTTCATTATACATGGTTGTGTTAACACAAATGGCTGAATAATAAACACAAAAATAAAACCTGAGAGCTTTGGATTAACAATATAAACTAATACAAAACATGTGTGTATTTAATAATTTAAAATAAGTTATATTAAATTAGTTGCTAAATAATTAATCCAACATGATGGGACAAGAATTATACTTACAGTACTCAATACATATGCAGCATCAGTGTCATTCATGAAAGTGACAAAACCATAACCTTTAGATACTCCTGCCCTATCTGTTATAATTTTGGCAGATGTAACGATACCGAAACCTAGAAAATAAAAACAATTTATAATGAACTAAAATGAGTGTGTCTAGACCTAGGCAATAAACACAGGGCTCCTTCAATTGCCACAGCTCCCAACACAACAAATGCAGAATTTTAGATATCATAGAGGTATGAATCCAAACCAATATAATTATTCTAAGCACATTAATTTGTAAATGGCTTTAGTTCCAAATTTCCATAAATAAATAATTTGGAGTCAACTATAACCAGCCAACTTTAAAAGCTAACAAAAATCACCAAGTGTCAATGGAAAAAGTAAAGTGTTGTTGTATAATGTTGAAATATATGTTAAATTTTCATGAGTAGCTGCAATGTAAATGGTCTCTTTAAAGTAAATGGTCAAAAGGGGGGAAGGAACTGTTGCCTGAGCATCATTTGTTATTTCTTAGTATTGTCATGTGTTAACTAAAATAATGATTGTTGACAAAAAACCTATCAACACACATTCACCAGGTTTAAGATTTGATTTCTATTTATTTAGGAAATCACTTTGTTGTGAACCAATAAAGGATTGTCATAATAGTGCTGATTATAATTTATGTATTAAGTTGTTAGGGGGCCATGCCACCTCAGTAAGTTAGAAACTGCCGCACAGACATTTAGCTCTAACGCAATATTTAACTCTACAATGCGTTGTTTCAAAATATGTTCACACCAAAATCTAGTTGAAAGATTTAAACATTTTTTTTTATAAAACCATATTAGTTCCCTAAGTTTTATTATTAGAAATAAATGTGTGAAAATGTAGCATAATCTAATTTTCAATTACTTTTTTGATAGGCTTATCAAAGAAAATTTTAAGATGTTTGAAAACTAGTAGCGAGTTTTCCTATTTATCTTGATATCATAAATTTTGTAGTTATCTTCCTCCCTTTAGTGTTAAAAGGTTGGTTGTAGGTGAAGGGTGTGAGGAAGTATAAGCTTGAACAGAATAGAAACGTAGTTCCAGAAAATGACACAATCCATTACATTTTAAGCCATATGGCCTGACAGTGACTTGATAAATGACAGGTGGCCACCTTAAGAATGTCTTCTAGTGGTCTAAAAGTTGTATTTGTATATCAATGAGCACTGATGGAAGATGCTTTGATTAGCTAAGATTTCAGATTATGATTGCCCGTCAGTCAAGCTACTAAGGAGAGAGACTTGTCAAAATCTTTGGTTTAGTGGTTTGGTTAGTATTTTTTTCAAAGTTTATTTAGCACCATGTCTTACTACCCATTTATTATTATTAGCACCGCGTCTTACTACTCATTCGGGTTATACGCACTACTACCCATTTAGGTTAAATGCATATATACTAATTATATGCTAATGATTAGGGATTAGGAAGTTTGAATTTTGAGGAAGTGTACCTGGATTTGTGTTATGGGAGAGTGGAAAACAATTTTGGTAAAAACCACCTCGAGTACATCCGACCTGGATTCAAACCCTAATCTCCCTGCCACCGGCAATCTAGTCTAACAAGAGAGTGACACCTTAGACCATGCGGCCACCAAAAGCACGTTTTTTTTTTCAAAGTTAACAAGACATTTTGAAGAAATACACACACTGTGCATACCACCTGCTTCAGCTAAGCTGTAGTTTTAATCCACAGAATGGGTCAATTTTTAAACCATAACTATATTTCCAAATGAAATTATTTTAAATTAACTTATACTGTCTTAAAATTTCCATTGGCATAGTTAACATTTTGAAAATGGGAAACCCTAATAATATATAAGACTGTATTATGTTATCTTTTTATACAGGATGTTCCAGGACTTAACATCAACACTCCAATAATGAATCCTAGGGTCAATATCAACATGGGTCTGATTTCTTACGGTTATTGAAATATCCAGCTATAACAGTTACTTTCAAGATTATATTTGATGTGGTAAACACAAACATTTTTGCTAACAATACAGTCAACTTTAACATATCGAAGTGGAATAGCCAGTTAACAGTTGTTTATAACTTGAGCCCAGATTTTTATGTAGCATTAACCTAGAAAATATGTAAATAATATTTAGCAAAATCAGTTAAAATACATAGTAAAATATTTAATAATGGGAAAATATATAACATTGAATGAATAAACCTTTGGTAAAAAGAAAAGTTGGTAGAAATGCAATCTGCGTGTGAACGTTTGTCACACGAAACTCTTGGAAAATTCGCTTGGTCGACAGCTGGTGTTATGTTTTCTTGCTCCATTGTTGCCGGTGCTTTGAAAACAAGTGAACATCAGACCATTAAGTGATATTAATATTGCATTTTCCCTTGGTTGGTTGGTCTTTTTTGCTTTTCGAATGACAGTATTACTGTGACAGATTTCAAATTAAATTTCCTTGGTTAATTTTGGGTTCCGTTTTCGTCATTTTTTATATGCCTTGTCGTTTTAAATGTTTTTTTCTCTTGACCAAAGAACGAGAAAATATGCTAATCAGTTTCAAGAAAAATTATTTTTACAGCTTGTCGACTTGTGTTTACAAACTAACACGCCATGCACTAGACATTCTGCTGCAATGCTGTGTTCTCTCCTCCTCACAGCACAATAAACATAAAACGCAAAGTTAAGTTAAGGCAACTGTAATCCTATCTGACGAGCCAGTGTGCCTGACTTGGAATTTGCTCAATGCCATTCTTTCATTGTGTACATTTCTTTATGAAAGTATAGTACGGTATGCCTGAAAATTTGTGACACATAATTTAAAAGTATTTTCCCCAGGAAAGACATAAAAATAATACCACAATTAAAAAACAAGCAGAACATGTTGTTTTATATAATATTTTCAAATTTTTTGGAATTCATCAAAATATTTGAGAATATGTAAAATTAAAACCAGAAATATAGTTCCAAATAACCTAATTTTCCAAACATTTAGCTTTTCACATTTCTAACTGGCAGGATGAAAATATGTATTTACAAAAAAATCTGGGCTCTATTTATAACTGTTGAAAATAGTGGCATTATTTACAAAGGAGGAATATGTAGACATTGTATCTGAGAATGACCTTTGCCCTTTTAACTACTGTTTACTGACTGACTATTCCACTTTGATATAGTGAGGCGGACTGTACTGTTTAAACAAGTGTTTATGTTTACTGTGTAAAAAGTAACCTTGAACGTAACTCGTAAACCAAAAGAGATCAGACCCATGTTAATGTTTTTTCTTTCAAATTCAACCCATGGCTCACAGTTTCCTGATTTCAGCTCATAGTTAGTGACAAATTTAAAATGGCAATTTCATGAGGCTGTTTCACAAGTATCATGATTCTCGTAATCCCCTTTGTTTTTAATAATTAAAAGAACTATATTATCTTTAATGTGTTTGTTGTTGCAGGTGTGAGAAATATATTATCTTTAATGTGTTGGTGCAGGTGTGAGGTTCCTTGATAAGAGCTATTCTATTTATGTGCATTTCTCATTTTAATGTCATTTATATATTTTCGTGCATAAACACCTCCACCACATGCTTAACAACATATATTTCTATATAATTTTGGGCAAATCAAATAGTTTTTGTAAAATTAAAAAACCCACAGTTTTAAGATTAATAGTTAAATTTGAAATTTAAATAATTTTGATATAGGTACCAGTAATAAGAAATCGAAGAACATCATGTGCCGCGACACCTTTCTACTGTTTTCTACTATTAAGGAAGGGAGGAGCCAAAAAAGCTAGGATATTAACAAGTTGGGGAAGTACATTCAGTAAAATGTGTATCCCATTACCATTTAGTTAATTCTCACTAACCCGATTAATTATGAATACTTAAAGTTGTTATGCCCCCACCCAATCAGGATGGTTGCTCTACTAAGTCTCTGACCAATGCAGCAAGGCTGGCTCAGCTCACGCCAATTCTCACTGCTATAATGCGTGAACCAGATCCAAGCCAGGGAGCACTCACATAAGATGACCCCCCTCAGAGGAGGGAGTAAGAAAAGAGAAGAGAAAAGAAGTATAATTTTTCCCTTTTTGTTAGTAAAGATTGTATAGGTAATTAGAAATAAGGAAAATGGCAATATCACATGTTATGCCTTGTAGCTCATAGAGTGATTTATTGTAAATCCCTATATGTAGGAAAAGCTTGGGACTAAAGGGAGAATCAGATCAGAAGAGAGATGAGTCTTTATACAGAGCACAGGAATAACACCTTAATACTTACCAGTCATTCTGGATATTAATCTCCTCTGGCAGCTGCCTAGTAAGATTCCTAGATTGTTTGGGTAGCGCCCCCTTCCCTGGCGGCTGCCCAATCCTATTCCTCAAGAGCGTGAAACATATCCTGCCAGAACTTTGACCAGTCGTCCCAAAGATTCCACATGCGAAAAGAAGAGGAACCCATGAAGGAAAGAAGATCTGGAAGGCACTTCCATCCCCAACACATCCTGGATATCTCTCATCCCAGAGATTCCTTTTCTTTCCTCTGTTCATCTGTTCCCCAGTTCGAAAACCTAAATACTCCCTCCTTCCTGCTGAGGAATCTCCCTTCTCCTTCAGAGACCCCCTGATGTCCATCCATCCTTACCAAAGTCATTCCAACCCCAGCCCCTCTGGAACTGCTATGATGTCATTTTTCCCATGACCTAAACCCTTGGAGCCAACCTATCTCGTATTTTCCCCCCATGACCAAAACCAGTGGATCCAACCTATTCCCAGGAGGACAAGAATTGCGACTTCGCAGACATTCTCATACAGGAATACATATTTAAACAAATAAGAAGAAAAATGCAGCAGACTTCCTGCCATAAGAAAACTCTCCAGCTGCCCTCACCTCTTAGCTATTAAACTACACCTCAACTTAACCATGGCCGTTTAATCAAACCTACTGAATAACTAAGTGTTATTGTTATTAACAAGTTCAATTTCCAAATACTATTATTTTTATGTGTATGCCTACTCTAATGTAAGCATGCCAAACACACATGAATGTAAAAAAATCAACCTTAATGTTTTCTTAAAGAAGAGAACCAGTAGTTTATCACCCGCTTTGGTGCTCGCATGGTCTAACGCGCTACTCTCGAGTTAGATTAGACCGCCAAAGATGGGGAGAGCGGGGTCCAATCCTGGTCAGGTGCACTGAAAATTGTTTTCCACTCTCCCTCCATGCAAATATGGATGCACTTCCTATAAATTAAAACTTTCCTAATCCTTAACGCATTAGTGTAATTAGTATAGCCTGAATGGGTAGTAAGACAAGGCGCTAAAAAAAAGTTTTCCAATATTTAGAGAAATGTGTACAGTAGGGCCCCGCTTTATGGTATTCCGCTAATATGGAGGTAATCAATAATATACATCTTCACTATGTTTGGTGGGTGTCTTGCTCTTCCAGCGTATTTAGGCGTGACACACACAATAAATGGCTCTAGCCAATATTTTATATCAGTAATTCAATCTGTTTAGAAAAATAATGGGCCCTATCGAATGATTATAACTATTGATTAGTGAATGATGAAAACTATAGAATGATTTTAACTTTTGAGTAGTGAATGACTAAAACCATTGAATGATCATTTGATTGTTTTCAATCTTTTCATCTAAATGATATTCATTCATAGATGCTGTGTGCGTGTCATAACAAAGTCAACTACTCAAAATGATAGAAGTTATTTTTTCCACCTGCCTTTGCCATGAAATGCAAACACACCAAAATATAAATAGAGATGAGTTATTATATTCGCTAATGAAGGTTTCACTGGTTGATTTTGTGAATGACAACAGCAACAGCTAACCTTGAACAACAATCAACATCGACAGCAAGCCTTGAACAATCTTCAATGTCAACAGTAACACAAACTCCTGCCAGAGCCTTATCGAAATCTCCATTATCAAAACAAATAAGATTCAATGAAGAGTGAGATGATGAAAATGTGCCATCTCCATCCTTCCTAAAATAAATATACTCAGTTTACATTTGTCAACTTTTCTAAGGTATGGATGAAAATATCTTAAGGTAAGCAATGTGTGTACTGTATATTGATTTTACTTTTGTATCATTTTTAGGCCCTTAATCTATCGCACACTTTGTATATATTATAGTGTAATTAAACCTAACCCACCGTATGAGCGGGGCCCTGTTTTACTATCAAGCACTATTTATTTAGTCTTACTGTCTGGTTGGGTTACACGCTTAAGTACTAATTAAGCTAATGGGCTAGGAATTGGGAAGGTTGAATATAGAGGAAGTGAACCCACATTTACGTTGAGGGAGAGTGGAAAAACCATTTAGGAAAAACTACCCCCAGTTCACCCGAGTGAGATTCGAACCTTCATCTCCCTGTCCTCGGCAGTCTAGCTAACACAAAACTAGCGTGTTAGCTAACTAAGCCACCGAGGTGAGTAACAAGCATTATTCATTTCCAGGCTAGCTTTGAACCTGAAATGTTGTTTGCAACACAGTAAAACATTAATTATTATGGAGATTTGTTAAAAGTATATTTTACAATTTCTTACAAGTTTCCTGGACACAGGTTTTGATTATTCTTGTTGGTCTTCTTGATCATGTCCCTGATGTCCTTGACCTAATGATTAGTCATAGTCCTCTATACCACAAACCTCATTATGTATATGTTTGAGTCATTATCTACAAATAACTTACAGTCAATAATAGTTTGAGTTTCTTCTTTGATGTTATGGCTATTAACTGTACTGTAGGAGATTACTTTTCTCTTCAATGTGTGAGGCCTAATAATAATGAAACTATATATGGTAATAAATAAAAAGAGAGTGGGAGGTGGGTAATAAACCATTTGTTTAACTTCATTAATAAACAGAGAAGCGCAGTGGTAGTGCTTCATATTATGAGGCGCCAAATGTGTAGAACATATATTAATATGTGTTATTAGAAACCGTTATACTAGAGGATTTTAATATATATCCTATGATGGCTTAGTTAGAGTCTTTGAAAACAGTAGATTAGAGTATCATAAACATGGCGCAGCTGACAAAATAGGCAGAAACAGGGTATTTAAAAAGTGGCCAGCATAAATATGACACACATCTCTATAAAAAGTACATCTTGCAATGCACAAGCAATAAGGGTTAATTCACAAAGAACATAATTAACATAAATTCTCACCTGAAAAGAGTTCAAGTAGGTCATTTTCTGTTGCTGTTATTGGAAGAGCCCCGATAAAAATACGGTTTGTTATCAAAGTCCCATACTTAGGAGCATGAAAATCTTGTTCGTGTTCCTCTTGGTGACCATAAGTAGGTAAATCATTTTGAATTGGATTCCACTCAACACTACTAAACTCAGAGTTTTGGTTAGGAATAACACCATGTACTAATTGACTTGGGGTTGACCCAACATTTGCAGTACCATAACTGTTGTCACAACTTATATACACTGGACTACCGAGCTTATCTTGTGAAATATGGTCCACAACCTCAGCTCCAGGCTCCAATGCAGTGGTATGGGTGTGTGCTACATTTGTGCCATTAGTACTATTGTCTGGGCTTGACATTAAGCTTCTTTTAGCATGTAGATCTTCTGTAGTACTGGTCATGTTAGCAAACTTCTTCAGACAGCTAGTTTATTTATATATCATGCATAAGGTTAGGTTTTCAACAGGTGTCAAGATGTTTCCAGAAGGAAGGTTAGAAATTTCTTTATCTGAAACAAATAAAAAGCTTAATGCTGCAGAATAATATTAGTCATCGTACACTAAAGCACTTTGTTGATAATGTCATGTAATTTAGATGCTTTTTATTTGTGTTAGTTATTGTATATTTGTTTTAAAGTTACCTTCAACCAGTTTTATTCAGTGTTATCTTTTTATCACAATACAAACCACACAAACTTAAACTAGTCTGGGTAGGTCAACTTAGTTGACCCATAGCAGTGGCTGGGTGGCCTAAGGAAGTGGTTTTCAACCTACCTCCTCATTCTTAACTACTTATCTCAAGAATCCCAAGAGTTTGAGTCATTTTAAAATTAATTACAGTTATTAAAGCTCTTCTTGTGTGTCATTATTGTGTAACTTTAGATTAATTGGTTAACCTAACATAGAAGTGTGTACGTTTAATCTAAACACATCGGCAGCCAATATTTGTTAGATATTTTACATGTCAGGCTATAAAATTCTCTAAACATATTTTTTTTTTATTTTACAAATTTCAAAAGGCACTTAGGTAAAATTTATTTTCAGATTAGGTAAAACAAAAAAAAGGGAAAAAAAAGGAAAAAAAAATTAACGAGAAAACAAAATTCATATTTAAATGAAAATGGGTATTTAAAAAATATATTAATAACAAAATTTAATGAGGACCCTGGGCTTGTTTCAAAGAACAAAGTGTATCTTATACTAGGTTCAAATTAGGTTCCCCCGCCTCGGTAGCCAAATGGTCTAAGGCCTAAGTAAACTAAACTCAGTTGGGTGTACTGAGAATGGTTTTTGCATAGTGGTTTTCCACTCTTCCTTCAGGCAAATACAGATACATTTTATCTAAATATAACCTGCTTAACACTAAAACCAGTAAAATGGCACCAAACGGATCCACTTTATTAAATTAAGTATTAAAAGGAGAATATAAAGCAAGGCCTTTACCATCTTTCATCTTAAGAACCAACATGAGCTTCACCACTAGTATCTTATTGTCACTATTGATCCAGCCCCCATTTCCTTAGGCCTCAGCCCCATCATATTCAAAGTTTGACCCTCTCTAGTGCTTTCAATCACCCCTTGTCTCAGTTTCCTAACTAGTACCTATTCCACTAATGATTAAACTCACAGTTAAATTAGCAAATACCTATTATTAGCTGCTTACTATAATTTTTATTTTTAAATAAAAAAATTCAAACCTGTTTTGAAAATAAAATTATTTTTTCACAAACTTGAAAGCTTAATGAATAAAACCTGTGCAGTGTTTGATCATAATGTCAGCAACAAGATTTGAAATTATAACAGTTAAGAAAAGTTCATGTTATCTGAATATGAAAAGCAGCATATCACAAATATTTATACCTGTTCTACCTTAAATAACCTTATGGGTAAACTGTGTGAGGGACTTAAAATTACAGGCATTGGAAACAATTAAATAATGAATTTTATATAACATCCAATTGAGATGTATTCTCACTGGGTGACGACACGCACACCAAAAAGGTAAAGATTTGAACCTCAATCTCGTCATCAGCAGACCAATTTAACATGCAAGTGATGACTTAGAACAGAGGTATTCAACCTTTTTACATCCAAGGGCCAAAGTTTCTGTCTCTTATTGGCTCGCGGGCTGTAATACTGTACTGACAATAATATGATTGAATGAATATTAAAATATTCATATCAGATTATCCTTATACATTTATACTTACAAAAGGTGAAAATTTTGGATTTCTTGTTAAGTATGTTCTCTTGTTTTTCTACTTTTTTTAGATTTTTCCTAGCAAAAGGTAGCACGGTTTGTCTTATCTACTAGAATTGTCATTTGCCGTTTCAAAGTACATTTGTATAAAAATTTAATACTTTTCTTCACGTAAAAATCAAAAATTGTTTATAAAATAATGTATGATATGTAAATAAAATAAGTATCTATTTTATAGTTAATTATATGAGTATATATTTATATTTGTCATTTTTTCTTTTAGAATAATTTTATATGGTTCATGAGCCAGCGGCAGGTCTCAGGTTGAAGACCCCTGATTTAGACCATTCAATAAATAAAGCGGGCTAATAAATTATTAATATAGTGTAGATTTAGGCCTAAATAATTTTGAGACAGTATGGCCTGTGGTTCAGTAAAATAAAGTTGAAATATTAGATGTTATATTTACAGATATATTACTTGTTTAGTTTTATTCTGGTCTGAATATAAAAAAAATGATTTTTGTGTTTTTGTAAAAAAAAAATAGACCAGGATCCTTCATATCCATTGGTTGTTAAAAGATTATTGAACATCCTTACAACTATAGGTAGGGTGAGTTAAAGTACAAAGAGCACATCATCATTGAAGAATATCAATAATAGGCTACATCCCTATACACCTGGATTGGTAATCACACTAAGGTGTTATTCTAGACTTGGACTCGATTGCCGGTCATGGTTCGAATGCTGACAGTACTGAGGGTGGTTTTCCCTAAATGGTTTCCCACTACTTCCACATTAATGTAGGTTCATTTCTTTTAAATTCTACCTACATCCCTACACCATTAGTATAAATATGTGGATAGCTTGGACAGGTAGCGGGACACAGTTAACAAACAAAAAATACATGTAGGCCTACTTATACAGTAGAAGGAAAAAACACAAACATGTTTTGTATTAAATGTACAATACAAATTAACTTGGATCTACATAGATGCATTGACAAAGTTAAGGCTAGGAAAGTAGTTAATTATATTTTTATGAAAATGAATGTATGTACACACAGAGGGTAGAATTATTTACCCTTTTATTTGTTCATATTTTAACAAATATAATGTGTTTAATCATCTATACACACAAAGAAATAAGAAGTTTCCAATGATAATGAAATTAATATTGTAAAACACTGTATAGGCCTATAGTTATTAAAATTAAAACAAAACTCACCTAAATCTGGATGAACATAAAATATTTAGATAAATTTTAATACAAATTAGCTAAAATTTTTATTATTAGTAACCCAATCATAAGATGTTGATATTTTGGGGGGGAAAAAACAAAAAAACTTATATATCTGGGATGTTGTTATGGATAAGAAATTTGTGGAGGGAAGTGATAACATGGCTAAATGCAAATAAGGTAGGCCTATTTATTCAGCTCCCAAGTTGGGTAAATATTGTCTAATCCAATAATCGTCATATTGACATGTCAAGTATCTATTTGTGTTACTGGGTAATGATGATATTAATGGTGTTTGGAAGGGTTTTTGTCTTTATAAAACCTATTTATCAAAGTAGCTGTAAGTGTCCTTTACTCTATATAGGTCTAAAATATATGAGAAAGTTTGCTAAATATATTTGAAATGTTGTATTTTCAACTATTTAAGTTAGTGTGTTTCACATCCACTGTGGGTGATGATGCGATTTATCAGTCCCATATTAACCCTCTTAGTGCCTCGAGCCGATCTGATCGGCTCCGCCTACTACCATTAAAAGTGCCAGAGCCGATGAAGTCGGCTCTCTTGCTTTACCTTATAGATAGTGTAATAGTGTTATATATCACTGGAAAGAGATAATTTTCCTCTATTATTTTATAAAAGCTTGGCAACAAAAATCAACCATAAATAGTTGTTATTGGAACTGAGAGTTTAGTATATTCGCAATGGTGGATGGTCACATACTCAATGTGCTAAGTGCAACACCGGTTTGCATACGAGCTGCATTGAAAAACATAAGTGTGGCTAACATTCATACTGATGTAAATAGTTTTGTAAACAGTTTTCAAATGTACGAGTTAAAATGTTCTTAGTTTAGAAAAATATACTATTTAGATTTTCATGTTATGTCATATGAATGAAAAGATTTCTTTATCAATGTAAGTAAATAGGCGTAATAACTGTATACATTTATATAATTTGTAAAAAAAAAAAAATTACTAATTATAAAAGGTTTTTTGAAAAACACATTCATTATGTGTAGGCCTTAATATTCATTCGTTAGGTAAGCAATATAATAAATCTTGCTGTAAGGTAAGCAATAACGGCCCAAAACTATCTAATGTAGGATATCAAATAAAAATTCCTGTAATTGGGTCATTCCAAAAATAAAGCACTGTTTTAGTGTCCGGAAATATATGTGTTATCAGTAAATAAACTAAAAGAGATAAGAAAATTGAAACAATACCATATTATAAGCAGGAGACATCT